>WHVE01000573.1:0-87687 GCA_015178995.1 Trichophaea hybrida
TATGACAAACCCAGTTGTAGTTTCATTTTGACTAATTGGTGTTGTTGTTGTTGTTGTTTATTCATACTGTATTTACTCCAGCTGGAGTATGACAGGACCCTGATCACCCCCTCCGCCGGGCGAGCCGGTTAGATGGCGGAGCTTCCATCTGCTACCCTTCATCCCTGCTGACCAAAGAATAGAACCGTAAATGACTGACCGGTCCTGTCAAAAAATCTCATACCGAAAGAAAAGCAAAAGATAGACACCACCAACCTCCATGCCTCATGTAGGTGGCAACTTCCCAACATCCGTGTCCGCCAGGTAGTCTATCACTGCGTTGTCACATATCTTTATGGAAAACAGCTCAGATATCTCTACCTGCTGACATCTGCTGGCTTTCCATCCCGTGGCCTTCCCCACCTTCTTCCACAGCTCCCGCTGTTGGTGTTTCCACCGGCTGCAGTGGGGCAGGAGATGCTCCAGTGTCTGGGCCACTGTCCCTCCGCACCACCAGCACTTGTCGTCGTCCTGGTGTCCAAACCGTTTTTGGTAAGCTCCGGTAGATGCATGCCCGCATTTCAGTCGGTAGAATTGTATTGTTAATTACCTTGCGCTTGCCATTGGGATTGGTCTCTTACTGCCTGCCTTGCCCTTCAGTCTGAGGCCGAAGTACTCACTTCATTTGTCGACCTCCCACTGTGCCTTGGCTGCTGATCTCCCCTCGGAGATCCATCTAACATTATTTGATGCTGAGGTGAATGGCCTCTCTATTGCTGTGCTTCCATTCGCATCTTGGGCTAAGTTCGTCTGGCAGTGCGCTTCATTGTTTCCGGCAATGCTGGAGTGCCCCGGAACCCAATGAATCTCTGTTGCGATACCATGGACGAGGAGGGCCTGGGCCCTTTGATTGATCTGTCTCGCTGATCGCTGTCCAGGGCCCGGCTCCAGATGTGCCGTTCGTTGAATAGTGGCTTGTGAGTTGCTGAAGATCGCTACCGTTTTCACTCCATGCCTTTGCAGTGGTTCTGTCTTCTTGATCGTCTCACCAAGCGCAATTCTGATCGCCCACAATACGGTGTTAAAGACCTCCATACGTCCAGTGCCTGGATAACTGCGCCAGGTCCTCCATTCGATTCCGTGTTTGCACACTGCTGGGGCTCCCACTTGGCCATCGTCAGAGCGCGATCCATCTGACCACCACATCCACACTCCCGCTCCAACTTTGGCTTCCTTCTCTTTTGCCCATCGCTGCACGGCTCTCTTTGCTGTGGTGTCATCATTGAGTATAATGGTCTTGACCACTTGTTCTTTGCCCGGGGCCGCCCAGCTCTTTTCTTCGGTTGTCCGGCCATGCCCATGCGCTTTCTTGACAACTCTGCATATCGGTTCACCGGAAGAGGGGTCTTCGTGCAGCCCCTTCAGTTTGCTGCCGCATGCGTTTGGCAGTCTTGCTGTGAATTGTTGATGTCTGGAGTCCACAATGGATCTGGCTTGTCGATTTAGAAGCAGTTGAAGGTCGTCTCGTCTGCCTACTTCTTTGGGTTCCCACCAGAGCTCGCTCCCATACAGTGTGACCGCTTGGACACCGGCTATTTGGACGGCTCTGAAGCTCTCTGGAACAACCCTGTATGTCTTTGTAAGAGTTCGGAGTCTGGTTTCAGCTGCTCCGGCTGTATTCATACATCGGTTGTGGTGCACCTTGAAAATTAGATGCGCGTCCATCCGGGCACCAAGCCAGTGTGTAGCCTCTTTATTGAATAGTATTGAGCCATCTCTGACACATATCTTTGCTGTTAGTTTCGGCCGAAGGTGCTTTTTGTAGCCTTGCCCAACCGTAAACAGTGCCGCCTCAGTTTGGGCTGTATGAAACTGCAGCCCCCGTTGACTCGCGCACTCGATGCGTATTGCTGTGCATCTCTCAAGTGACGTGACGACCCAATTGACATTCCTTCCAGTCGCCACCCAGCTGAGGTCATCCACAAACACCAGTCCTTTGGCTGAGACTTACACCTCGACCCACTCAATCATTCCTGAGGTGTTGATTGCAAAGAAGATCGGTGACACAGGTGAGCCCTGCAGAACCCCTGCTTCCACTCGGTGTCTCTCCAACGTATCACCTTCGATTATCATCTCTACCGTCATCTCAGAGAGAAAGCTCTCCGTCCATCGTATGAGGTCTCCATCCATATGCTTGGCCTTCAATGTGTTCACCAGCCTCCCATGTGCAACACTTGAGAAGACTGCCTTGATATCCATTAGGAGCACACCAGTTATGTCGCGGTTTGTGCATACTGCATGCGCTCTGTCGACCATGATGGCTGCTGCGTCGATGGCCGATTGCCCTTGTCTGCTGCCGAACTGTCCTTCGCTCATTAGCCCCTTACACTCTGCCTCTTCTGACAGCAGATCCACAACCACCTTCTCAACAACTGTTCCCATGATGTTGAGCAGTGAGATCGTGGGGTACGCTTTTAGCTGGGTGTAGTCGTCCTTGCCGGGCTTGGGAATGACGACTCCACTGACTCACTTCCAGCCTGCTGGATCCTGTCCTGTGCGAATTGCCGCTTTTGCCAAACCTATGATTCTCTCTTCATCCCACTT
The DNA here is from genome assembly GCA_015178995.1 of Trichophaea hybrida. Taxonomy (NCBI): domain Eukaryota; kingdom Fungi; phylum Ascomycota; class Pezizomycetes; order Pezizales; family Pyronemataceae; genus Trichophaea; species Trichophaea hybrida. The sequence goes on from WHVE01000573.1 coordinate 2,584, forward strand.
CCAGAGCAGGCGAACGGCTCCGAAGGACCGTTCGTCTGGGCCTGGTGCATTTTTGACTGATTGGTAGTAAAGGGCCCGCTCGACTGCTTGCTCAGAAACATGTTTATGCGTGCTTCCGGCCGGAGGTAGCTCGTAGTAATGGTCGTCATCATTTAGAGGAAAGGACTCCAGGCTCAGTATCTCCTCCTGTTCCATGGCGGTGTTAGCTGTCTTGCCTTCTCTTTCCGTTCGAGCCTCCACTGTCGCACCAGCTCGAGGGTAGACATATATTGCTACTCTCCAGATCTCGGCTCCTCGGAGGTTCTTCAAGTAGTCACTCCACATATCGCTCTTGGATTTTTGAATCGACTTCTGCAGTTCTGCTTTCGCTTGGGCTGCCCCCTCCGAGTTTCGTCCATTTCTTTTCCTTTCTCACCCGAGCATCATTCTCATCGCCTTGATATGACAATCCCACGACCTCTTGGATTTTGCGCAGACTCTGACTCTCTTTGCTGTGGCGTCGAGAACCATGCTCAATGCCTCCTGACACTATGTGGCTGCCTGCTCAACTTCGTCCACCCTGCATACGGCATGCAGGTGCGCTGTGTTCTTTGCTAACTCCATCCATAGCATCTCGGCTGCCTTCCCGTCCTCCTTCGTCATGGCAGCCAGATTCCACCCTACCACCCACTGGTGCTCCGCCTCCTCTTGTTTGTCCACGTCTATCTCCCACTCTATAACCTCGTGGTTGGAACCAGTGGCGTGGTTCCCGGCTAGTATTGCCCACTGTGTTATTGGTTGATTCGCCAAGTTGAAATCAATTATTGACTTGCCTTTGAGGTTTTCTCTTTTTCAATAGTGAGTGGCTCGGATGGCGTTTCCAATTTCCAATCCATTTTCGTCTATAATGTTCTCCCAGAAGACGGTGTTCCACTGCTCTGTACACCTGGGATCCCATGGTTGGCTGTGGGTGATGAAGTCTCCAGCTCGGATGGTGCTGCCTTGCCGAATGACTCTCTGCTAACTCAGTTTCCGTGCTGGTCTCTCTCCCGACTGTGTGTATATTTGATCATACACATTGACGATCATTGTGACCTTCCCTCCTATTCTTCGAACATCAGTGACAATGACATCGTCATTAGCACCCCTGCTCAGGTCTGTTTGCTTATCCACTGCATGGCTGCTCCCCTTGCGCAACCCCGTCCATACTTATTTCCTTTTTCTCATTTCAAATGCTGTGTGGTCAATTTCAAATCCTCTTCTTCCTCTTGGTGGCTCTTGCAAGCACACCACCTCCGCCCGTGATTCTACCCCTGTCTCTAGTGCCGCTATTGTCCAGTCGTATGACCTGGCGCCATTGCGTTGAACTGCTCTAATCATTGGTATCCGGAGGTCCCGTTGCATTTTTTGTGCCGGTCGCAATGGCTGTCTCGGCCATCGTGACGTCACCTGGTTCCCCTGTGGCTCCTCCTTGCTGCACATCCACTATCTCTTCGCGCCCCCCACCGTCTGCCCACGCCCTGACCCTAATACCAGGCGCCAGTCTGTTCGACCCCGTTGCCGCCTCCGACGCTTCGCTCGCGGTGATTCGTCCAGTTGGCACCATCCTCCTGCTTACACATGCTGCTTGGGCGGCCTCGGTCCTTCTTGCGCACGTGCTGCTGAATGCAATGTGGATTCCTTTGCAATTAGGGCACTTCTCTTGTGTGTGCCCACAGAGTGAGCCCTGCTTTGCATTGCACCCCACGACATGGCACATGTGGTCGCTGGTACATTGTGGGCCTGAGCAGTATTCACACGTTGGCAGGCTACTGCACCTGTTGTCAACGTGGCCCAATCCACAGTACAGCTCGCACCTACTGGCCGGGCCAGCGTTGGTGAAAGGCTCGATGCGGTTCAACACTCCTGCTGCCTAGATTCCTTTCTTTGTTAATTTCTGTGCCACTTTGCTCCCATTCCCAACAAACACCACCAACGATGCAAAGATCACCCCATTCTGTCCGCTCGGCCTGATAGTGCAGGGGTTCGCCAGCCATCGTACTTGGGTGGGGATAGCGACTCCTTCATTTTCGGCCTGGAATTCCTCGCGCAATGTTGGTTAGCCTTGTGGCCCCTTGCCCATGTACCTTACAAGCGATACTGTGTGAACTGTTAGTCTCTCCCAGGATTCGTCCTCGTCAACATCGATGAGTCCTTTGTCGACATTCCGTGGCACAGTGATGATGACATTGTGGTACAAGAGGGCTATTGCAGTCGTTCCATTCTGGTGGTTGATTGCTGTGATGGCCCCTTTGGCATTTCTTTTAACGTTTATGATCCGGATGTGAGTCGCTGCCTTCTGGTTGAAAAGCACTATATCAATTGCCGACGCAATTTCCTGGTCCATTCGATTGGGGTCCGGTACGCTCTCGTCTCTCCTTAAAATGAGGCGTCACTCTGCCATGATCGAGCTAGTCGTCAGGGCTGGGCCATGGGCTGGGCCTGCGGATTCACCAGCGGCCACCATCTTTTGACTCTGGTTTTGCAGTCGAACTGTCTCCCACCGCCCAGCCAGTGTAGGAGTTGGGGCCGGCTTTGGCTTGAATTTCGGCTGCGGTCTGCGCTTGGGTTGCTGCGACAGCTGACGGCACACCTCCAGCCCTTCCTGGGTTATGTCTGCGTGATGTGAGGCCTCAAACCCACTGCAGCCGGTGTCCGTCCTGTCTGTCTCTTTCCCACTCGCCTTCAGGTCTGGAGCTGTTCCCACCAGGCATCTCAATAGTCCGTCCCGTCCGGGCAAGGCGCTGCCCTTGATGGGACAATAAGTTTCAGGGGAGCAAATTTTGGACCGTTTGGGACCAGGGCAAAATCTGTCCGGACGGGACGGACTACAGCGCCCTGCAATCTTGCAGTAAAGGTACAAACAGTCATAAAACTTCAGTTTGAGAAGCGGAAATCAGATCATCAAAGACTAGACTTCCAGAGTGAGTAATCCATGCCATTATTCGTCTCTTCTCCCCCAATCGGGTACAAATATTTAGGCAAACTATGACAAAACGGCCGGAAATACAGCTGGATATAAGCCCATTTCTAGTAGCACAGCCAGGATCGGTAGCCATCGGTCCCCTGTAGGTACCTGTAGGGGCTCTAGTCCAGTAGATCTCAGCCCCGGACGGACCAGCGCGCTGAAATCATGCCCGGGACGGGATGGCGAGGCCGGGCCCCGAAAGACTGTAGTCCGCCCTGGACCTTTGAGATGCCTGGTTCCCAGTAGGGCCATTGATACCATCTCTGTGATGCACGCATCCCACATCACGTTGTCCTGATGCCGTGCATCCCACTTTTCCTCCCTCTCCTGCATCCATGTCCTCACCCCTAGCCACTGTGCTTCTTCACTCATTGTATGAGTTTCCAACATATTGGCCATGTATCCGGCTAAGCTGTCAGCAGTTTGGTGGAGTTGCGTCAGCTCATGAGCCTGCTGCCGGATCGTTATCACCATGCGACTCCTCCAGTCTCCGGGGATCTCCGAAGCCTCTGGGTCTTCAATCCGCGGTCTTTTTCCGTTCTCGTTCAGCCCCGATCGCTCAATTGCCGTCATGTTTGTTTGGCTGACACGCATCGCATCACTGGCCATGCCCTTCACCACATCTCTTCCTCCTGCTCCCTCAATATTTTTTTGTTTGAATCATACTGTATGCAGCCGCTTGCGGCCATGACATAATCATCCCTGTTTGGCAATACTTCCCCAGTGTGGCCGTCGGGTGTCCCTTCATGCCTATTTGAGGAAAGTCATATCATCTCTTTCTCCTTCTCCCCTTCTCCGAAACAAACTAACTGTTTTCCGCCTTGCTTATTCCCTGTCTGTGTGTCCCCTCCTTAAGCCTCCGTAACCCTGCCGTTATCAGTATCCGTCAATAACTTCAACACTGTGTTTTCAGCTTCTTCCGTATCGAAAACATGCGCCATCGGAACTCTGCCTCTCTTCTTCATCTTGCACTTCTTTCTCACTTTTACACACAGAGTGTCCTGCTACCACTTCCATTTCTTGCACCACTTGAACAGGTGGTCTATTGTCTGCGTCGAGTGTTTGCACGTCCACCACGCTTTGCTTTCCTTCTTTTTAATGAGTTCCAAATAACCTCCTGTTAGAGCATGCACCACTGATCACATGAGATACCTTCCCGCGACGCTCTTCTTGGTCTCGCCCAACAGCTTGCTCATACTCCGCACCTTATTCATTCTGTACCCCCCCCTTCTTGCCGTTGAACTTCGCGTTCCACTACGTTTCAGTTTGGAAACACTTGGCGTCCGTGAGCCTTCTCTGCACCTTCGCCATTTACCATCCTTTTGATCTTTTCACAAGCTCCAGAGTGCCCTCAACTCTTTCCGTGGCTGCTTTTGTTTGTTCATCGGATTCTTCGTTTCCTTCAACTCCTTCTGGAGATGGTACCCACTGATACTTTAAATCTACTCCCATTCCCACGATTGTGTTGTTCCACAGTACTGCGTGTTTAACCATCTGCTGTCCAGGGCCTAGCTTATCGTGTTGTACCCGTGGTATTGCAGTGACAGAGTCCGAAAAGATAACCACCTTTGAGTCACCTGACGTGGGAAACATTTCTGCCGCTTTCTGCAGGCCCCTTGCGATGGCGTATACTTCAGCGTCGAAAACTTCTGTCTTCTTTCCCAGGTAGTGTCGCTCCGCTTCCCAGTTCTCATCTCCCTCCTTCCATACCACAGCACACCAGACTATTCCATCCTGCAGCCTTGATCCGTCCATCCAAAGAATTTGGCCTTCGTCTGTTATTTGAGCGACCTTCAGCGCTTGGTTTTTTTCCAGTATATACACCTTCGCTTCCGCTCTCTGTGGGTTGATGTGTAGAAAGTTCGTTTCTCGCTTCCCTTCCACCCCTAAGTTCTTCCTCAGCCTTACTGCCAACGTTGACTCTCCCTCAACCAGCGCCCTGCCTCCTGCCTGGTCTGGTATTTCGGCTAGTATTTTCGCAAATCATCTCCTACGATTATTGAGTGGTGATATGGACGGTCTCAGTCCTGCTTCCTTAAGTTGCGGTACCGTTGGTGTTCCCTTGATCATTCCAGTAACCATTCTTGCCGATTGGTTGACCAGTTTTTGGAGTTCGTATTCGCGTCCAATCTGTCCATCCCACCACAGTTCTGACCCATGCAACGCACCTGACTGAACTGCCGCTATCTGGATCATCTTTCCATTGTCTGGTCTGAGCCCAAGTCTTGCGGTGATTTCCTTGATTCTCCACTGTACGTTCTGTGTTTTGGTCATCACGACTTCGTGGTGGTGTTGGAAGATCAATTTCCTGTCCATCCACACCCCTAGCCATCTCATCGGGATCGAGGTGAATGATATCGAGTTGTTCTGGTCCACCTGGATCCTTCTCTTGACCGAATTTCCTTGGTGGTTCCTTTTCTTCGAGAACAGGACTGATTCTGTTGTCCCTATGTCGAACTGGACGGCGTTCATCTCCGCCCACTGCGTAGCTCTCCTTGTACATCTTCGCATGAGACCTGTGCACTGCGTGACATCTTTCCTTTGCACCACCCAGGCAGCATCGTCCACAAAGGATAATGTTGTGACTTGCGGCGTTTCTTTTTCTGCTTTCTTCAAGAGGCCAGCGATATATATTGCCAACAGAATCGGCGAAGTCAGGGATCCCTGTGGTACTCCTGTTTTGATATCCATCACTTCTCCCGTTCTTCGGTCCATCTTTATTTTTACTTTTCAATCCGACATCAAGCTCTCCACCCACCTGCACAGTTCTGCTTCAGATTTCATGTTGTCCATTATCTGGATCGAGTTCCCTTTCACGAGGTTGGGGAACGCTCCACTGACATCCATCAGTATGGCCGACGCGATGTTCCCCCTCCTCCAGACATCTTGCACACTTTGCACCATCATCCCCACCGCGTCGACTGCTGATCTTCGTTTTCTGCATCCAAACTAGCCGTCAGGTAGCAGTCCACTCCTCTCGCACTCCTCTGAGATTCCCGTTGCCACTCCTTTTTCCTCAGCAATTCTCGAGTGCGATGTCCCTGTACGCCTTTGTTTGATGGTAATCTGGCTTTTCCGGATTGGGTATCACTACTGCTGACACCGTCTTCCAATCCTTCAGATGATGTCACAATCGTATTGTCGTTTTCACTAACGCTACTATTCTGCTCGCATCCCACTCGAACCGCAGTCTTATATTCCTGAAGTTAATTCAGTCTGGTACTGGTGCTATCTTGACGCTCTGTGTATAGATAGCTTCCTTGACCTCTTCTTCGGTGATCACCTGGTAGGTTCCTCCCCCCACCTCCCTCGCCTTCTTCTTCATTCCTGGCGATGGTTTTGGGAACCTGACCTCGTTTATGAGCTCTATTATTTCTCCCCATGAAGTTGCCAACCCGCCATCTCATGTCTGCAGAGCTTTAACCGTAAGTTCTCCCTGCAATGCTGTATACTTCAGTGCCCACCACACCTTGTCTCTTACCACCTCTTGTACAAAGATGTTCCAGCACTCTCACTTGCTCTCTCTGATTGCATTTGGCAGTTCCTTTCTTCCTGCCTTGACGGATGCGTGGGTGGTTCTGCCTCCTCTTCTTTCTCTCTTCTTGAACCCCAAGATTTTCCTGTTCTCCACTATCAGGGCATTCCACCACTTCTTGGATCTCGCCCATATTCAGACTTGCTTTGCCTTCTGACTCAGTACCTTGGTGACTTCGTTTTTAAACACCTTCGTTTCGTCTTCCAGCTCTTGGATCGTGCTTGCTTCCGACAAAGTCTTCCTGCTTCTGCTCCATTTGCCCCAGCTCTTCTCAATCTGCTGTAAATCCTGGTCTGCAATTTGGTCGATGTTGAACACAATCACTTCGTGGTTGGTACCATCCTACCATCTTCCCCCCACTCTCTTTCGATCATATTCTGGTCCGAACCTATCGCTTCTTTGTCCTCTGACATCGTTCTCACTGATGCATTCGTCACCTCACCCCCTCTTACAAGCATGACATCAATTATCCACTGGATCGGATCGTTGGTTTGTCATGCAATTCTGTTCGGCTGGCCATTGTTGATTACCTCTAGTTCGTGTTTTGAAATGAGGTTTTCCAATGAAGTAGCGTTCCTTCTTTGACTGCACCCGCTGTTGCACCATGGGCTGTGAGCGTTGAAATCCACTCAGACAACCACGTTGCTCTTGGCGATCATTTCATCCCATCTCGCCTCCCTCACTGGTCGGGCTGATGGTCTGTCGTTATCTTCTTGGAGTGTTTGGTCATAGACATTGTCAATTCTGACCTTGACTCCTCTCTTGTTGGTGACGTCAAAAGCCTGTATATCCCCTCGGCCTCCAAAGTCCCCCAATTTGTCGACCACACCTGTCGTATCCACTCTTACTGCGGTCATGGTTCTCTTCCCTCCTATCAGTTTGAAAGCCGGATGGCCGATTTGGTACTCCCCCTCTTTTCCTTTTGCCCGATACGGCTCTTGCATTACCACCAAATCTGCCCCTCTTTCCACCCCCTTTTCTAGTGCCAGGAACGTGCTATCCTTCAACTTCCCACAATTGGCTTGTAGGACTTTCACCATTGCGTTTCTGGGATCGACTCTTCTGACCCTTGTTGCGTTGCCAGAATGTGAATCTCTTCTTCGTCTCTCTCTGCATCTTCCGTGGCCAGGGCCTCGGTCTCGTTCTCCGGTTTCTCATAGCTTCAGGCGCTGTGTCCCCCTCTGACTCTCTCCCTCCAGCTTGTCTTCTCCTCCTTGGCCTTTTGAATTGCCTCCTGTTTTTTAGGGCATGTGGTACATTTTGCGATATGGTTCCCCTTGCAGTTGGCACATGTGTCGTTGTTGTGTGTGCAGTTCTGGCTCTACTTAGCCTTGCACCACACGACATCGCATTGATGGTCTTCTGTTTTGTGTTTCCCACCGCACAGTAGTGTTAGCAACGGGTCCGGGTTACCCGTCCGCGGTCCGGTTCGGAACCGGACCCGTCGCCCCGCGTCGGTTCTGGAACCGCCAAGGAACCGAACCGCCCAATCACAAGCGGGTCCAACCCGGAACCGAACCGAAACCCGCCGGGTTTTGGCGGGTTTTACCTGCAGCAGAGCGTCATTTTTCATCGGCCCCAATAATCACAGCTTTTCTGCTGCAATTAAGTATTTGAGTTCTGAATGGATCGCGACATGTTATATACGTAGATTGTGCAGTTTTTAACGCTCTTTCACCTCCGGGTCTCCGATTTGCGATACGATCAGTATTTGTTGAGTCGCTGTGAAAAACAGTTGATTTTGGTCGCATTTTCGGCTTGATTTCGCTGTGACTCAACAAATACTAATTGTATCGCAAATTGGAGATCGGGAGGTGAAAGAGCGTCAAAAACTGCATAATCTACGTATATAACATGTCGCGATCCAATCAGAACTCAAATACTTAATTGGAGCGATAGTTTCAGAGAAAAATCCCGCCAAAACCCGGCGAGTCCGGGTCGGTTCCAGTTCCGAACCGCCCATGGAACCGAACCGCCCAATCACAAGCGGTTCCGACCCGGAACTGACCCGGACCCGTAATTTGGAACCGTTGCTAACACTACCGCACAGCATTCACTTCACCACCCCAAGCCTTGGCCTGCCGCACTTCGAGACATGGTGACCCCATCCACAGCACCTTTTGCAGAAAGTGTCTGGTCCGGCGTGACTGTATCATTCGACCTCATGCCTCACTCCTGCCGCCCTCAATCCATTCTCTAAGCACCTCTGTTCTATCTTCTTTGCTTTGATCGAGAAGACCACTGACGTCGCCTGTTTCTTCCCGCTCCTCCTCTTCTCCTGAATATCTGTGGACATCGCCAGCCAATTGATAGCCATCGGAACGACTACTTCCTCGTTTTCGGCCTGTATTTCTTGACTGTGTTTCTCCTGGCCTCCCAACTTCTTAACTGCATACTGGTCAAAGCTGATGCATGCATCTTCACCTTCTCCCAGATCTGGTTCATTTCCAAGTCGATGATTCTTGGTCGATACGTCTTGCTGCTTTAACCATGACTTCTCTCCAAGCCACTAACATGTCCGCCGACACTCCTGGAGTGGCCAAGGCCATGATCGTTCCTCTGACATTAGTGGTGATTGTCCCCATTCTGATAGGGTGGGGGGCTCCGGCCGCATACAGCGCAATGTTAACCGCCGACACAATTTCAACATCCTTATTCTGAGACGTCGGGTGTGCGTTATTTCTTTTGACGGTAACTCTCCTATTCTCCAACGTGTTTGGTTTGTGGGAATTGCCGCCATATCTTCTAGCTCCTTCTCCTCCACCTTCCTTTTTCTCTCAACAACCTGGAACTCGCCCTTCCTGCCCTTGTTGTGCCCTTTTGCCGACACTGCTGCCTTGTCTGCATACGTCGGCTTCCTTTGCTGTTGTTGTTTTTATTGCTGTTGCCGTCCCTCCGGTTTCTTCGCTGCCTTGGTTGCCTTGGCCTCCGCCCTCGGTCCCCTCGGCGCGTTTGCCGGAGCTTCGTTCTTGGGGGGGGCGCTCAACGTTGGTGTTTCTCTGCCTCTTGATGTGATCGCCAGTCTGGTGGCTCTAATGATCCGGACCGCCGGTGCATCTTTTGAGGCCACCATCTGTGGTCTCTGTGCGTTCAGCTCCTCATTCATGACTCTCACTGTCAGTACCTGGACTTCATCCAACACATCCGGGTTTGTATCCACGTCCATACCCGTGATTCCCATCGCTTCTTGAATCACCTTCTGGACTTCCCTCCATTCTTCGTGGTGCATTTCCGCAACCATGTTTGTAATGCTTGCTGTCCACAGTACGTGCTCCTCATGGCGGAAATCCCACTTCCTCTCTCTCTCGTCCATTCACGCCTTCACTCCTGACCATTGTTCCGCTTCGCGTGCTGTGTGGGCTTCCAACAAGTTTGTAATTTGACTGGCAGTTCGGTGCATCTGCGCCGGCTCCTGTGCCTGCTGTCGAATCGTCTTTTCTATGCGGCTCCTCCAGTCCCACGGAGGCTTCAAAAGCTCTTGGTTCTCACTCCTCAGTCTCTTCCCATTTTCATTGCGCTCCAGTGGCTCAGCCACAGTCGCAATCGTGCTCGGAGGGATGACATGTGACGTCGAAGCGTCGCTGGGTGTGCCATACGCTACTGCTGTTCCTGCAAATCCCTCCAAATTCTTGTCTCCTCTCTGAGCTGGTGTTCTGATCACCTCATGTGCTACAGCGGTGGGGCTCTCTGTTCCAGTGGTCGCCATCGTCCATGGCTTGTTCGTCGGGATGTGCACGTGTGCTTGCTTCGTTGGCGATGTGCCCAACCCCTTCCGACTTTCGGGATGCGCCAGGAATGCCCACCAGGGTCAATTCGATGCTAGAAACTGAATTCCGGTGGCCGATTGTCGAATACTGCTGTGGTTGGCGACTTATTTCCCGGTTTCCGATTTCGCCAAGACATGTTTTGGTTGGTCCAGATCAGTTCTGCTCCCTCAATATTCATGTCCTCTCTTTCAATTGGGGTACCAATCGTCGCTCCAGTTGGATTCTCTCCTCCTAGAGTCGCGATCGTTGTCGTTGCTGGTTCGGTGGTCGCGTCGTGAATGCGTTTGTGTTTTGCAGTTGAGGTGCCTGCCTCCTCTGGCTGGCCAGTGGTGCTGGGAGTGTTGTTCCAGGATCAATTCCATGTTAGGAATTGATTGCCGGTATCCGCTTGTTGATCATTGCCATGGTTATTGACTTAATTTGCTGTTGCTATTTTTCCAAGGCTGTGTCCCATCCAACTCATTGGTGTTTCTCTATGCCACCCTCTGCATTGACATTGGCAGTCTCCACATTCCTTCATCCAGTATCGTTTGAATTTTGAGAGGCCTCATATCATTGCAGTGCATCAAGAAACTTTGGACCAACTTAATTCTCTGACAGACCTTTGTCCTTAACTACTCTTTACTTGGAACTGTTCCACCATCCCCGGTCAGTTTGGTATCGTATTTTGCCATTGATCCTTAGCAGATGGACTACTGCTACATCAATTTTACCGACTTTCAAGAGGTGGTTACAGGTGAAACACTTGAATTGACAATCTGGCACATGCTTGCCACCCTTTTTTGACGATACCATACATGATAATGATTTCATGGGAGGTTCAGCCAAAACTTCTGACCTCCTTTGACTTCTCCCACCTCACAGTCCGATTCTGAAAGACTCTCCAACTTGCTTTCCACCTTGCTATCCATCGCATGTTTAACCTCTTGCTGTTAATGTTTCATGGCTCGGAGTTGTAGGGGTTATGACAAACTAAATAATGATTGGGAATTGCCAGTATTGCAAACAAAACAAGTGACTCGAAATCCGGAATCACCGAAGTGAACAGAGGTTGGTGCCGAAGCTATTGATTGTTTTGTACACTAGAAACAGAGTGAAGAACAAACCTATCCTCCGCGAATCCAATGTCCTTATATACAACCAATGCGACCATCGTCACCATTGCTCACTTGTTGCAAAATATATCACCTTTTCACCAAACTATGTACGCAACCCATTCAACCTGTAAACCACACCTTAACCATCACGCCATATATACAACGTAACCAACAAAACCTGATTGCTTCTAACGAAACCAATTGTCTTCCAACAAAACTTGATTCCTATCAACGAAGCCTGTTTCCCTTCGTGTTCTTCATTCCTACATATTTCAATACTTTCACCACGATCCTCACTCGATACAACCGTGACACATGCTCCACGGCAAGCCTTCCACTGCCATTTTGCCCGGTCTGCACCACTCTCGTTGTTTGACCTTGCACGTGCGGCCGGACTTAGCTTTCGGGACATCTTTGATGACCAAACCATGCTTGGGTAACTCCTTCGTCAAGTTGCAGCTTGGAAAGTTGCGAGAGATATGTCCCATCTGACTGCAGTTGTAACAGGTTACACCATCATCTTTGGCCTTGCCAGTTGTGCCAACTGAATCTCTTTCATTGGATAAAAAAATTTTGCTGAGGATTTCGTAGTTGTATGAGTGCTTGCCTTGGAGCCATTTGCAGATTGAGATATGTTGAGGGACGTGTCGAATGCAGGAAGGTGCTCCATGCACTGCTCAAGGGTAGGAGTCCTATCACGCATGCCAATTTACCAAATTAAATCTCTGTTCACTCCTTGGCTACCCATTTCAATCTTGTGGGATATGAGTCAGCTCACATTTCGGCTGGCATCGGCTGCCGTGGGTCCAACTTCGCACAGAGGCGATGAAAACACTGATTACACCATGTAACCCATTGTGCCTTCTTTACACTCAGCTCCTCATGTTCACGTGTAACTAAATACCAGGCGTTGGACGGATTATACTTAGATTTTAACTCCCAGCAAAAGGTGGACAAATTGATGAGCATATTTATCGGAAAATGATACATGGCCCAGGTCGCTGTATCGCCTTTCAACTTTAGCACTGCTTGCTCACCCCTAGCCGTAGCGCCGAACCACTTGATGCCTTGGGCAGCATTCTTGAAGTGTGATTCAAATGCACACAGATAGGCTGTGACATTATCCAGGATTCGTTTGCCATCATACATCAGGAGGTCAGACTATTTGACGGGGAAGCCATGGCATCCTGATGTGCTAGGGGTCGTTTCGGAGAAAGTATTGGACACTGTGGTCGCATGTGCTTGGTTAGTCATAGGTGGTTGAATGACACACTCGAATACATGTCACTCGGATTCATGTACGCTTGTCATGGAGGTGAGACTTTCGATGTTGGGTAGCAGTATATGTGTACCTGGCTGGTGCAGGACAACAGCGGTGTTGTCGGAGATGTGGAAGGCAGTGTACTCCGGGTCCGACTGGCAATTTTCCAGCCGCCTCTCGAACTTGGCTGAGTGACGCATCTTGGACCGGAGATCTTCCTCTAACTCTTCAATTTCTTGGCGACATGCAGCGAACTCCTTGTTTGGGCCTTGGAAAGTGCAGCATGAACGTATTGGGTTAGGGTTACGTTCCGAGTGATATATACGGCTGAACACTGTATATCCATTGAGCGTGGCCACCTGAGAATAGATAACACGTATCTATTCAATTACATCCAGGTACCAACATGTCAACACCATTCTTTGCCCTTCATTGTGGTGCTTTTGCAGCAACAATTCTACTGCAATTGAGCAGATTGAGATGACCTACAAGAACTTTATACAGAGACCCAAATCCGCACTTGTTTCACCGTGACCCCCGACAGGTCCAAGAGAGATCATGACATACTATCAACGAGACAACAAGCGAAACAATGGGTGAAAACACATTAGATGTCCAGGTTTCAAGGCTGGTAGTTCTAGGGGTTACGAAAACCGATCCAAGAGTTCAGTGATTGCGGATACTGCGTAATGAGCTTTAAACTCAAATTCCGGCCTCACTGAAGTGCACAAAGGTTGATCCCAAAGCTATTGATTGTTTTGTAGACTAGAGAACTGGTGAAAAACACATCGTTCCTCTGGTAAACGATCGTCCATATATTCAACTAATGCGACCGTCGTCACCTATACTGACTCGTTCCAAAGTATATCCAAGCCTCACCTAACTATATATGCTACCCTTGAAATCCACCACTCACTTCATAACTATTACGCCATATTTACAAATTATCCAGTGAAACCTGTTTCCTTCCATCAAACCTGATTCCTTTCAACAAAACCTGTGTCTTTCCATCAAAACCTCATTCCTTCATATTACTAATTCCTGTTTCATTGATCCATACTCCATCCTCGATCCTCACTGGACACAACCATTACAGTAGCTCCCCCTCCCACAAGCCAAGTTCCTATGAGGCTGTTGATCTGGGATTTCCAGGTTGTTCTGCCTGGAATATGTCAATGGCTTGAGGACCATCCACCTTGACTACTGGCTCCCAGCACCGTCAGTCGTTGCCCTTCCAATTGACCAGTTACTGCAGCTGTCACCAAAATAGCCGGGAGTCTTTGATGAGTTCGGCTTTTGATTCTTCTTCTCCATTTGCGATGACTGGGGGTGGTGCAGATTTGATTTGCCCACTCAATGGATCGTTAGGGGCATTGCTTATGCGGGACATTGGTTGTGATCGATGTATATGAATGTCTTTAGGTAGGTCAATTGATAGGCTCATGGGCTGATGACTTCGGTGATTTCGTTTGGTCCTAGATATATCCAATCTACCTTTTTGCTTTGTCTCTGTTTTGCGATATTCTTAGTGTCCATCCATACTCTGTCTGTCGCTGCCATCTCCGTCCCTTCTCTGCGTCGTTTGTCTGCATGTTCTGCTTGAATTGACGGTGTTCAGGACGTGTCGGCTTTCATCTCTTCGAATATTTCATTCATCTTTTGGGAGAGGGTATCGATATTTACTTCCCTGATGCCATTTCGGTTCTGCACTGGATGTTGACTGCAGGAGATTGTTGGATGAAAACCATAATTGCCGAAGAATGGTGAGCAGCCTGTTGTTTCTGAAAGATGATTGTTTGAACCAAACACTGCTATTGGTAGCCACGAGGCCCAGTCATTTTGCTGATAATTGATAAGGCTCCTTACATATTATTCTATGATGGCATTCATTCGCTCTATTTGGCCGTACATTTGTGGATGAAATGCAGTCGAGAGTCTTCATTTGATTGCGAGTCTTTAGTAGATGTGTGTTCAGAATCCCGAGGCGTATTGGGGTTCTCTGTCTGTTGGTATGCTATCTGGTGAGCCATGTATTTTAAATACGTTTCGTATAAACATTTCGCTCAATTTCCTGCCATCTGAATCATTTTGACATGGAACCAAGTGCTTCATTTTTCACAGTCCATCGACTACCACCCAAATGGCATTATACCCTTCGCTTTTGTGTTACCCAACCCCAAAGGCCATACTCAGGTCATTCCATGGTTGTTGTGGTACTTTCAGTTGTTTTATCCATCTGTGTCCCTTTTGGTTTCTTGGTTCACTCCATTGACATGGATGGCAATTCAGTATATATCTATCCACATTTGGTATCATGTCTGGCTATTGATATTTTCTTTTGAATACGTTCAAGGTTTTTGCTCGTCCTGTATGTCTGGCTGTTGGTGGATTGTGATAATCCTGTCACAATTGTAGCTTGTCCGATTCCTCTTTGATTTCCGTTGTGTTGACGCATATTCCTTCACTACTATTGACTGGGCAATCTTTGCATACATGTTGACTCCAGTTCCACAGCTCGTTTGGATCGGTTTTGTCCTGATTTACCACTGCTGGAAACATTACCACGAGTCCTTGTCATATTCTTATATCCAGATTCTGCCTTTCGAGCATGATTCGTGGGGTTTTTTCTGCTCCCCCCCTTGCGGCGGTATGTCTTCTGGCAGTCAAGTGAGCGCATCGGGCTTCTGTCTCTGTTTTCCTGGGCGGTGAAGTATTTTAAATGTAAATTTCGACAGGAATTCAGCCCACCTCATTTGCCTTCAATTGTGTAACCTTGATGTCGTGAAGTATTAAAGATTCGTTGATCCGTAAGTATCTGGATTGGATGTGTTGACCCCACGTATCGCGGTCCCCATAGTTCGAGGGATTCAATGATCGCTTCACACTCCTCATCATGGATTGCGTTATTCTTCTAGGCTAGTGTATGTTTCTTGGAAACACATTCAACCGGGTGATGGATTCCTTGGTCGTAGTATTGTGATAGAACTGCTGTTGATACGTAACTAGAAGGGTTTGTATCCAGGACAATCTTCTTTTCGTGATCGTAACATGCGAGGACTTGGGCTGTTGTAAACCCTGCTTGAAGCTGCGCGAAGGCTCGTGTCTGATCAGGTCCCAGTGACATCGTACCATCTTTTTCGTTAGCTTTGTCAATGGTTGTACCACGCTGCTGTAATTCCTGATAAACCTGCGGTGCAAGTTGGTGAATCCTAAAAATGCTTTAGCCTCTCCGAGTTTGCCGGGTGCTTCCCACTCCTTAACTGCTGTTACGTCTTCAAGGTTTATTCTGATTGAGTTGACACTGACTATTAGCCCTAGGTACATGACTTCTTGTTGATGGAATTCGCATTTTTTGGCTATCTGATATAACTCAGCTTCCTTCAACTTTGCCATTACTGCTCTGACATGTGCCAGGTCTTCCATCTAGCTGTCACTATAGAATACAATGTCTTCCAGATATGCCATGCAGAAGATGTCCAGAAAGGGTCGGAGTATATCATTGATGAATTTTTGGAAGGATGCTTGTGTATTGGTAAGTCGAAAAGGCATAACCAGGGACTCGAATAGGCCATTGTGGGTGCGGCATACCATCTGCCATTCGTCCCCTTCCATGATTCTGATCATATTGTTGGTATCTCGGGCATCCAACTTGATGTACCACCTGGCCGTCAATAATCACAATAAGGTTTCTTGTGTAGTTGACTGGACACGTGTCCTGTATTCTCAGGAGGCCACGCTCTATGTATATACAGTGTTGAGCTGCACATGTGACTCGGAGTATAACCCTAACCCAAACGTACATCCTACATCCACCTCCCTCCACAGAAAGTTTCCCGCCTATCAGTCCAAAGCAAACAAAATCAACAGGAAAGAACACTGCTTCATGGCGTTTCTGCGCTTAGGTTGCCGTTGCTGCAATTCTCTGGCTCTTTGTCATCGGCGGCAATTCTTTGGGTTTAAGTGTTCATGACTTGGTCGCTGCTGACAGGTTTGCGGAGCGTAGGTTCTTAGGAAGGAGAATATTGAGATTTTCATCATTGAATGTAGCTGCATACTCTCGCACTGCTACTTTGGCTCCAAAGCGGGTGAGGTTCGTCAGCAGTTCCCATGTACTCTGTTCATCTGACTCGCCTTCCTATTGTACTAGGAACTGGACCCTCCCATCTTCGCTGGTTCGCCACTCCCAGATAGCTTCCACTCCTTGCTGTACTTCTCGGCTCTTGCTAACTCTGATCAGTGGTGGTGAGTCCTGTGGTCGGGACCCATCGATAGTGCACTGTTTGAACTCGCTGACATTGAAAGTTTTGTGTATGCGGACGTGCTTAGGTATGTCTGTCATTTCGAAGGCATTGCCATTGCCGCGCTGTGTGGCGAGTGTATACGCACCGACATATTGTTTTAGTGCTCGACTAAGCTGCGCACCCGATTGGTTCATTTCGGTGCCTGGTGCTGCTGCGCTGTAGCTCAATGGCATGTTGCGGGTGTTGATCATAACTCTGTCGCCAGTCTGGAAGTTGTGTGGCTGGCGTTTCTTATGTGCCTCCACAGCTTGGGCGGCATGGGCGATCGCGAGTCAATCCGTGAGCTGGGCAAGAATATCTGCCATGGTTGTCGTGAAGTTGACCGCTTGCTGCCCTCCATGTTGGGTGGAATCTGCAGAGGTTGCCGCGGCGATGATGTCGAGGGGCATTGGTGGGACGTATCCGAGGTCTGCTACAAATGGGGTTTTGCCTGTTGCCTTGTGCTTGCTAGCGTTGTATGCGAATTCTGCCAATGGTAGTAGCTTTGCCCAACTTCTTTCATTCCCTGCAACGAAGGTGCGGAGGTAGCACTCGATGATACTATTGACCTTCCCTCCAAGCCCGTCTGTCGGTGGGCGGAAGGCTGTCGACATTCGTAGTTTAGTCCGCCACATTTGGTTCAAGTGTTGCCAAAAGTTGGAGGTGAATCAGACGTCTCTGTTGGTGACGATCGACTCTGGGATCCCATGTAGCCGGAAATACACGTCGATGTAGATCTCCGCAAAACGTTGGGCAATGAGGTCCTTGTCCGTTGTGGCCGTCCAGGTAGCTCTCATTGTTAGGGCGTGATCGAAGGTGATGATGGTGTCATTCCCGTCACCCACTGGTAGCTTTGTAACGAAATCGATGTTTATGAGTTGCCACTGCTCGATGGGTTCTTCCAGTGGTTGCAGTAGGCCATATAGTCTCTGATTTGTCGACTTTGCCCGGTGGCATGCTGTGCACCCCATGACGTACTGTTTGACTGTCTGATACTGGTGTGCCAAAATGACCGTCTGGCGACTGTTGACGCCGTCCTGTCGATTCCGAAATGTCCGCCCACTGCTCAGTCTTGTGCCTCCTGTAAGACCTTGATTTGGAGTTCCTTGCGTATGCACAGGTGGTCGGTTGCGCGATGTAAAATTTGGCCGTCGGTGTTCATCCACCAGTGTCATGTTCTATCCGGACGTTGTTTCTTTAGTCCTGGGGTTTTTTGTTCTTGGTTCACCTGGGTACCCTGGAGTTCTCGATATACCATGCCAAAATATGGGTCCTTCAGGTATGCTGCCAGCATCTCATCCATCCAACCGTCAGCTTGTATTACGCTTGCATGCATCAGTTCCCTTGTGTGATCATCATTCCCTGGGTCATTATTCTTTAGGTCATCAGGGGTCGTTCGCGCTGTGTGTGGTAGTGGTGGATGCTTACAGTCAGGCCGCCGGCTGGGTGCATGCTGAATATAGTTTCTGGCTCCCGGTAGATACTCGAGTTCGAAATCATTCTGCATTAGGGTCTCCAGGAGTCACATTTGCCAACTCGTCAGGCGTGGCGGCTTGAGGATATGCTGCAGAGCCGAGTGATCTGTTTGAACCTTGAATCCACCAGCTCCATGGGGGTAAAAACGCCAATGCTCGATCGCGTCCTTGAATCCCAAAAGTTTCTTGTCATATTTGAATATCTAGTGTCTGCATCATGTAACTTACAGGAAAAGTATGGAATGATTCTGTCCTTCCATTTGCCGACCTCTATCTTTTGCATTTGCCGTATATGGCTCCAATCGCAAAATCCGAGGCATCTGGGCTTACCAAGTATTGACCTACTTGTTTTGATGGTAGCACGAGTGCTGGGTGCGACAGCATGGCTGTTTTGAGAATATCGATTGCGCTGGTTAGCTGTTTCCACTGTGCCGGGTCACTCTGTACTCTGTTGAACTCTGTCAGCGTGACATTTAGCAAGGCGGTTTGGAGGGCAGCAAGTTCAGCAACATTCTTAATAAACAGCGGTATACTCCTACAAGCCTGACGATGCTACGCATTTCTTTTGGTGTCGCAGGGTCTGGCCTGTCTGCAATCGCGGAGATCTTCTCAATAGTCATCGACACCCCATTTCCGTTGACCATGAATCCAAGGAAGGGTGCTTCAGTTTTGCCGAACTGACACTTTTGCTCTGCAGTTGAAAACCCTCCTGGCGGACTGAAGCGAGTACTGCTTGCACGTGTTTTTCGTGAGTCTCTGAGTCTTTGGAGTAAATCATGATGTCATGTTGGAACACGATGCAATAGCCCTCTTCGATGTGTTTCCACAAGTGATCTGTCATTAACCTGGTGAATTTGCCCGGTGCATTGGCCAGACCAAACGGCATTACCAGCCATTTGTACAATCCATCGGATATGATGACGGCCGTATTCTCCATCAAATCAGGGTGGATGCAGTGTTGGTGGTACCCACTGTGGAAATCTAGCTTGGAGAAGCATATGGCGCCATGCAAACGTGCAATGAGGTCCTCCGTATGCAGCAATGGGAAACGATCCTTGATTGTCATGTTATTGAGAGCTCGGTAATCGATGACCATTCAGAGTTTGCCGTGCCCTTTTGGTACAAAATGCACCGGTGCTGCGTATGGTGACTGAGAGCTGCAGATCTTGCGTTTTTCCAGTATCTCGGCCGTCTGATTTTTGTACTCTTCCAACTCTGTCATTGTTTGTCGGTACAGGCTGTGGTGCGGCGGTTGTATCCCCGGAATTGTTCTGATATGAAAACCGCCAGATGCTCTTGCCTGCGGCAGTCTTTTGGTTTCCAGCAACAGGTCGTGGTACTGCTCTCGTACATGTCGTGCAATCTCCAATAATTCGGTTACACAACCATTCTCTGGTGACCCCTCTGTGGTCATGCATTCCATCCAGTTCACCACGCAGTCTGCCTTGAATGTCGTTTCGTAGACAATCTGCCTGATTACCACTTCATCCACCCTCTCAGCTGCGAGCTCCATCGCTAAGAGTTCTCCCTCCGTGTATCTATTTTCTTTCAGTTGTACTGGCTTGCTCTTCGCTGCCACCGCCAGCAGTTGGATATTTCTTCCTTCATCTTTCTTGAGTCCATCAATTCATTATTTGCAACAGTTCCCATCTCTATCGCCACCTGACCATCACCGGTTGTTTTATAATTGACGTGGTGTGGGATCTCCTCGATTCAGTCCTTTCCCAAAATGATGTCAAATATGGTTAGCGGATAGATGATGAACCATCCTTGATATGCAACCCCACCAATGTCCAAATTGAGGCATACGTCCTCCAGTGGTAGTGTTTCCACTGACCCCGCGGTGGTCAGTTGTATGTTTCGACGGTGCCCGGCTTATGGTCTGCCGTTGTGTAGCTTCTGTAGGATATTCGGACTGCGAAACTTATGGCTAGCACCGCAATTGAATCAAGTGTATGCTTGCGCTCCTTCTCCTTTTCTTCTTTCTGGTGAGTGGCTAGGTGAACAACACAGGGAGGTTGAAACGAAGCAGATTTGAGTTATCACATTCGGAGTAAAGCAAATTATCATTAGTACTCATACGAAATCAATCTCTGCCCGCCTGAACCTCCGCGCTTGTTCCCCCATTACATTGTGCCCTCGGAGGTGCTGTGCACTTGGCAGCACCCCCTAGGCGTTACCCGCATTCTCTCCCACTTGCCCTGTCATCTCGCCCTGACCTTCCGTCGCTTCCATAGCATTCACCTCCATCTGAGCATGTCCATCCTGTTAGGATCTACCTCCTTGGCCACCTCGGCTACTCCGGCCACTGCTGCCGTAACCCCCTGCATGTCCTCCATGACCTGCTCGACCACTGCTGTTTCAACCGTTACTCTCGGCTGATGTCTCCCAGTTCTGGCAGTCATACACCCAGTGCCCATTCGTGCAGTGGCAGAGAGCGCATACGTTGGGTGTTAGTACAGATCCGTTGCCTTCGTAGTTGTCTCGTTGCAGTTCGTATTTCTACCGTACATCGCCGAGATTTCGGCTTCACTGGTTCTGTCTTTGGGTTGGCTGGTGGTGTCAGTGTCAGCTACGAATACCATCATTCTTTCCAATGTCGCTTCTCCACCCATCTCAGTACTGAAATTCTGATATTTGATGAACGATTTGAAGGCTCCCTCGTACGGTTGAAGTTTTAACACGTAAGCTTCTAGTAGCTGCTGTTGGGTCATCGGCGAGTGTGGGTCAAGTTGTATTTGTAGTCGCCGGAATTCTTCATTGAAGGTAGCTATATGTCTCTTGGCCATGATCGTGAGGCGTTGCCACACGTTCTCGAAATTTCGGAGTGTATCCAACGCAGTGAATTCCTCCTTCAGGCACCTGCAAAAATGGTACCATGTAGGGTACAGGTGGCTATTCGGGTACTTGGTTGTCGCTCACCTGCCGGCAGTTTTGTTTAGTTGAAGCAAGACATACCGGGTCCAGCCGTCAGTTTTTGGGGTACCTTCGTTCATTGTTACAGTCGTAGGGGTGGCGATGCCGCTCCCAGCTGGGGTTATGCTGTCGTTGGTTGTAAGCCATCCAATTTCGTAACAGCAGGCTTAGAACTGACGTTGGAGATTGTTGATGAAGTTGCCCACGATCGGCATATCATTCTCTCCCATACATACCGGTAGTCCTTTCAGGTTGATTGTGAACGTCATATTTCTAGTTCCCGTTCCCGCATCATCGTGATTGAGATTTGTTACCTGACCAATATCATTGTTCGTACCTTTTGTTCTGCCGCTCGAGTGGCTTCATGCGCATCGACCAGTTGCGTTCTGAGTTGGGCTATTGCCTGTTGTTCTTCCTCCACCTGTGCTCTCGCCGCTCACGTCTGTTTCGTTGCCCGATCGGCTTCCTCCTCTCTCCTTCCATTCGTCCCTGCTCATAGCTGTTGATTCTCTGCCTTCAATTGTCTGTTTTCCATTGCTCACTCCTCTGCTTCTTCGAAGCATTCCGCCCAACAATCCTCAACCGCGGCGATGTATCGTCTCCACCGCCCGACCTCCTCTGAACTGTTGACTGCTCTCTCTACTATCCAGTTGAGATACTGGCTGAATTTGTTTGTTCTGGGGTCTTCGTCGTCCGGGTCTCGCAAGTGGTTAACTGGGTCCCCGTGGTACTCAGGGTCGTTGTTCAACGGTTCGTTTTTGCTGTTGCTGCTCGCGTCCGGCTGCGCTGTCATCATGCGCTGCCTCGGCACTCTTTTCAGGGTCACTGACCGTGCCATTGGGTCCCTATCTTTGGGACTCTTTCTCATTCTCTGGGGCTCTTTCTTTGGGTGTCGCAGGTGTTCTCACACGTGGTTTCGTTTGTCGTCTCTTGTACAGTATCTCGTGATCTCTCTTCGACACGTCAGGGGCCTCGGTGTAATGTGTGCGGATTTGGATCCCTGTGTAAAATTTTCATGGGTCCTCTCGATCTGCTCAATTGCGTTCGAATTGTCGCTGCTAAAGCACTGGAATCGAAGGCAAAGAAGGGTGTTGACGTGTTGCTACCAAGATGTAGTTGACTGGAAACATGTCCTCTATTCTCAGGAGGCCACACTCTATATATATTCCGTGTTGAGCCGCACATGTGACTCGGAGCGAAATCGTAATCCAATACATACATCCTACATTTTGGATCGCAGGTATGGGGTATCGATTCTTGGTTGTCACCTCGTTTAGTGCTCTATAATCCACGCACAACCTGAAGTCACTGTTAGGTCTGGGTGCGAACCATACCGGGGCCCTGCATGGTGATGACGATGATTTGATGAATCCTTTCGACAGGTTCTTTTCAATCCATTCCTTCAAGACTTGAATTACCTCTGTTCATAAGGTGTTGATTGGTCCGAACGGGGGTGTAAAGCCCTCCTGAAGTGTGATCAGATGGTTGTATGGTCTGTGTGGGTGTAGTCGTTTTGCAATAACCTTGTCAAAGAGGGGGAGGAACTCATGGTATTCCTTGGGAATCAACTGCCCTAACGGTTTTTCCAGAAAGTCGTTAACTTCTAGGGCCTTATTAAATTCATATGGTGTTACCGCGTACACCATGAGTTTCCCCTTATTGTTTCATCATATGAATGGTATTGCTGCTATTGCATATATATCCAGCTTCGGTTTGTCTGGTTCCATTGATTCCATATCATTGCCCCATACCAACACGCTACTAACGGTTCCTGATGTCCCCGTATGCCTAGGTTCAGTTTAGCGATGGTGGTGATTGTTCTGGACTCGATGGGCCTTCCATGTATAACGTCTAATTCCCTTGATTCTTTCGACTCCCTTTCTTCTAATTGATGATGGTGGGCAAAATCTGTGTCAATCAATGTTATTCCAGTATCTCTGCAATCTATCAAAGCGTAGGTATCAATGATCTTATCTTGTATTTTTAGCGAACATTTCACAACGAGGTGCTTGCTTTCCATTGAACATTTTTCTTTATCTGCACTTTGAATAGGGAACTGAGAGATACGAAATGCTGCATTAACAGACGAAGGAGATTCGTTTCCAGCGCAATTGCCATCCTTATTGCACTGGACTAATCTTTGCCTGACTCAACATCCTTTCCCTTTCTTGTTTGCGAATCTGCATCTCCTTCATTTACTGCTTTCTTGAAAAGTGATACCTCTGTTTGTCCTGACGCTGCCTTCAACTTCCTTGGGCATGATGCCTCAAAGTGCCTGCTGTCCCCACAGTACATATATAGTCCTCCTTCCCTGCATCTTTTCCTTTCCTTTGGTGTAATCTTCTTTCCCTTGACTACCAAGAGGTCCATTGGTGCAGGGCCATGATATCCTGCCACAGTTCCTGCTGGTGCTGCGTCTGGGGCGGATATGGTGTTGGTTGTTGTCTCGGCCTTCTTATGGCCTTCACACTGTTCTGACTTCATTTCCGCCACATGTCTCCTCAACTGTGAATCTCACTTTAAACAGAGTTTGACGAATTTGACTATGCATTCTGGTTCCTCCTTGTGGTGCAGATAGTTCTGAAGTTCGTTGGACAGCCCATTTTGTAATGCAAACATTTGGGCATCTTAGTTCCATTTGATGTCTGCTACGTATGTTTGGAATTCTGCATAATATTTGTACAATCGCGGTCCTGATTTCTGAGTCTCAAGAGTTCCCTCTTGGCCGTTGCTGCTTTGTCTTGATCTCCGAAGGCTCAGTCTTGCAGGTCAACTAGGTCTTTTAAGCTGTCGAGTTTAACAACCCCGGAGATTCTTCACATTGCGGCTTCAACAGTTCGACACTCACGCCTTTCAGACATCCAACTGTGTACCTCAGCTTCATCTGTTCAGTGTTGAATGCATTCGGTTTTCCAGCTATTTTCAGGGCCAACTGAACTTTCCACCATCGGAGTTCCTGTCGATCTTCTCCTGAGAAGCTGGCAAGGTCGTTCACCTTCTTCTCTCTTTCTTCCTTCTCTTTTGTTCCCTCCATTCTTCTTTCTGATAAACTCAAAATTCAGGTTACCTGTTGTTGATTCTCTTCCGCCAGGTTCCTGAACTTCTCCATCTGTGCCTGAGCATCTTTCAAGTCTTCTCTTAATTCTGCTAAATGTGGATTTCTTTCTTCCAGTGGTAGTTCGAGATTCCGGACTTTTCTTTCCCAGTCACCGTGACTGCATTCTTGCATTGCTTCCCTCGTGGTTGCTAATGCCTGCTGCGTGAGCAGTAATTCGTGTTTCAGGTTGTCCTGTTCCTGAATGACTGTTCTCCTTCTTCCAACAATTCCGATATTCGTGCTTCCGCATTCTTCACAGATTGCGGTTCCTTGAACAATTAGTTCAATCTGCTGGTAGTCGGAAGTTGAGCCAATGCTGTCAGCCCCAAGTTGTTATCTCCAATGTGGTTCCGGAGTTGTGCTTCGTGCATGACTTTTATATTCTTCCCTGCCATCTTCTCCAATTCCATTTGTAACGCACTGGTCAACGTAACATCACGAGTCAGTCTTGAGCATGCTTCTGACATTGTTACTGTGATGTTGAGAGGCTGCTGTAAGAAGGTGTGCGGCTGTAATGCAGGAACAAGGTTTTCCATTAAGGTGATTTTTGACTTGATCGTTGTTTTCCTGGATTCGTTGAACTGCTGTTTCAATTTCTGCTTCTCAAAACAGATAGACCATTTACCAGAGGAACACCTCGGATGTACTGGGTGTTGTTACGATAATCAGCGGAGTTGGTAAGGGAGCATGGTGAAACTCTCAATCTACTCCCTTTCCTTTATTGCTTTTTCGTTTGTTGCAGTCTGTCCATGGAATTTGACTATCTGTATCCTTCTGTGTTGCTTTGGTCGTAGATTCTGATTTGGTGGTTTGTGCGTCTGCCGCTCATCTGTGTGTTTTGTATGTGCCTCCACAGTTGTGTACACAGTGGCACGGTTCCTCGTTCTGACAATCGACGTGGAGACCATAATTCTTGGTACAGAAATCCCTACAAACTGGATCGTCAATTTGGAGTGTTCCTCCGTTGCATGTGGCTTCTGTTCAAGTCAGTTCGTGGAGGATGTTGCTTGGTGGAGTGACCGGTCAGCCCATGGAGTAACTGGGCTCAATGGACTGACTAGTTAGTTCGGGGAATGCACAGACTCCTTGGGCTGACTAGTTATTTCACGAAGTGCCACATTAACAATACCTATTGCAAATATATTTTGGTCTAATTAAGTCTGCGAGTATTTGCCCAATCACCAAGAAATGTATATATGTAAGATGCAAAATACACCGCTCTTTCAATTGCCGGTCTATAATATACAATATCTTGAAAATTGATCAAGCAGCTTTAAAAACACATCGAAAAAACGCCAAAAATCAATGTTTTTCCACAGCCATTCTATCAATAATGGAAATATCGTAAATTGGAGATGTTGGAGGTGATAGAGCGATAATTTATGCATATAGCGAGATGAAAGTAAGGCAGAAGATCACAGAGAGAGTAAAAATTTCATTGGGAATCAGAATAATGATTACGATGAGGAAATGTGAAGGAAGGGAACTAGGACTTGTCAGCGGCCCAGGTACCAGATGATGGAATCAAGCATAGTGTCATTGTAGTTGCGCCACAGTGTTGAGAGATGCAGTGATATTGTTTTTCATAAGTAGTGTGCATTATATACCGGTGAGTTCATGGAACACTGATCTGACTGGTTCATTCATGGACGGTGGGACACCATGAACTGACCAGTCACTCCAGGGAGCAACAAAATCCACGAACAGACTAGAACAGCTTCCGTTCAATAAGTATTCCAGGGAGATTCCGCTTGTAGTTCATGTCAAAAGTACGCTTCCAGGGGTTCATCAGTTTCGTGGAGAACAGCATCGATGCTATCAAAGGTGATTGAGTGTATTTGTTCGAAGTGGTTGGTGGTTCAACCCACTAGGTCGAGGAATTTGATTCGAGATTGTTGAGGTTTTTTACTATCGTACGCTGGCATTTACTGGAATATTCTGGATCCTTCTCGTCGAAATTCCTAGATGCACACTACACAAATGTGTTTCCAGAATCTGTGTATGGTTTACCGGTTTGCGAAGATACCAACAGATTGAAACACTAGGCACTGGGGGTTGCAAGGACGGTGACAAAAGTAACAGCCGCTTTGGTGGTGATAGCGGCACATATACTCATTATATCTGGTTGAATTAATTGTGGACTCGCTCTTCTGTCAAGGTTTCAAGGCTCGGAGTTCTAGGGGTTGTCACAACCAAACAAAGAGTGCAGTGACCATGGGTACTGCGTAACAAACTTGAGCCTCAAATTGCGGAATCACAGAAGTGAACAAAGGTTGATGCCGAAGCTATTGAGTGTTTTGTTGACTAGAAAACGAGTGCAGAACCAACCTATCCTCTGCTAAACCATCGTCCTTATATATAACTAATGCGACTGTGGTCACCTGTACTCACTCGTTCCAAAATCCGTCCAACCTGTTTCTGTATGGGGAGAACCGTGTGTATAGACTGAGATATAGAGAGAAGAGACAGAGACTCGAGATATATACAGGAGGCATCAGCCCCGGTTACAGCCAGCTGTATAAGACCCTTGTACAGATGTAACACAAGCTGTTACTATAAGAGGTCATTGATTCTAGGAGCATCCAGGCTCTGTCGTCTCAAGGTTCACACAATCGGCGAAAAGCTGCTTGGCTAAAGTTCATTCTTGCTTGTATATATACACGCACTTTGGACCTGTATCCAGAGAATCAATCAACCTAGATTTCGTCTACACAATAGATTTCAACATGTTATGAGCCTGGCGGTCGCTATCATCTAAGTTCTACCCTACTCTCTATTTATATCTCACGATCACCAAGAATCCAAGTTCTACCTTACTACTCTATGTATATCTCACGATCTCCAAGATCCTTCAAAACTCAAACCCACACTGCGCACGAAAACTCAACACCATGACCAAGGGATCTTACAATGTCAACCTCTGAACTGCCGAACTATAAGGAGACTCGATGGGGTAACGTCCTTCTGCTTACCCCTCTTAACTATGATTCGTGGGTAGAGACCATTATCGTCATTCTCGTGGCCATGAAAGCATACAGCATCGTGACCGGAGAAGAACCCGAACCTCAGGCAGTTGATATTGACCATACCAATTGGAAAACCCGAGCGGCCCAGGCCGCCACCACCATACTGCTCTCCTGCTCTCTGGACGTTAGAATCTACCTCAAGGGCATGCAAAGCCCACAGATATTGTGGCACACTCGTCAAGAGCGCCTTGATAATACAACAACACTCATCGGTCGAACTACACTTCTCCCCAAATTCTGCACAACTCGACCGCAAAAGGATCAACCACTCCAAGATTACTTCAATAAGCTCGGATATTTCCGCCATCAGCTCGCCGGATCGACCGAAGCCATCTCTGATGATGAACTTCACACGCACATATACACCATCCTGCCAGAACAGTACGCCACGATAGTAAAGATCTTACTGCATCGAACTCCGATTCCATCAGTCGAAGCCGTCATGGACGCTGTAAAGGAGGACAAAGGAACCACCACTATTGCCAATGAAATCGGAGACCCCTCCACCGGATAAGCACTTTACACTTGAAGTAGCTATCGAGGCCGAGGCAGCGGTCGCAGCGGCTGGCACGGTGCCAACAATCAAAACCACGATGGAAACAAAGGAGAAAACAAAGATCAAGACGGTAAGGAGTATACTTTCTCACACTGCAGAATGAATAACCATACCACCGAAAACTGCCGCATTCTTAAACGACTCAAAGATAGCGGCAGTTGCAGCTTGAACCGGAATGATGACGAAAGGATCTGTTTCCACTGCGACAAACCAGGACATATTAGAACAGAATGCCATATTCGGCAACGAGGCTGCAACGCCCAAAATAAGATTACCAAACGAAACAGCAACAACAAGACGGCTGAAGCAAATGCCGCACTGGCCCAGCATGGCATCACCGTCGTAGAAGGAGATCTCTTGTGACTATCTAACACCGATGATATCGAACAAGCTACGATCAGTCACACAGTATACGCGGCTTTCTCTACAACAAATGCCGATGCTCTCTCAATAGCCACAACTTTGACAGCCTGGGTAATCGATTCAGGGGCTTCTCACCATATGTGCAACGATCGCAGCTGCTTCAGTTCGTTCAAAAAGCAATCAGCTCCGATCACAATTAAACTTGGAGACGAAACAACGGTAATTGCCACTCACCATGGCCTTGTTGACATATCACAGAAATCGACTACTTTACACCTAAAATCTATCTATACACCTACTTTTCGTCTATCTTTGCTCTCAATCAACCAGCTCGATCGCTCAAATTACACCACTACCTTTCGATGTGGCGTCTGCTCCATATCCTTGAACTTAATCACACTTACTGCCAATCTAGTCGGGGACCTCTATTTTCTCCAATCTCACGCAAGTGCTCTCACCTGCACAATGACCATAAGCCCTGGAATTACTTCCTCACCTCTGAACACAACTTCCGAACCAATTGACAAAATCACCTCTCGACTATGACATCGCCGATTGGCCAATCGGCATTCCGCATCCATGAATACCCTTATCGACGGTTCTGACAACTTCGACTCCCAATTATGCGAGGTCTGCATACAGGCGAAACACAAACAAAAGATTATTCATACCAAAGTCGTTCGAACAACCAAGCCTTTCGAACTCGTACACTCCGACACCTGTGGGCCTTTTGGTACTCCGATGTAAGCAGGCCACCTGCACAATATTCTCTTTATCGACGACTACACACGTTGGATGACTGTCTACTTACTTCCGGATTAGAAGCAACCAGCTTGCATTGCAGCATATCAACATTTCCAAAACAAGTTTGATGCTAGAGGCTTCAAAATCCAGCGATTCGGATGCGATACTGGCCGAGGAGAATTCGACAATAAGCTCTTCCGAATGCTACTGGCCACACCCGGCACTACACTAGAGTTCTGCCCTCCATATTCCCACCACAAAAACGGTATTGCGGAGAGAATGGTCCGAACGATCACAGAGAAGGCTAGAGCCATGATTCTCGACTCCCAAGCATCACTCGAATTCTGGGAGGAAGCAGTAAACACGTCCGTAAATCTGCACCATTGAATGCCAAATGAAGGCCTAACAAAGAGAGACGATCGAGACGGCTATAAGGCTCCATACAATACTCCATACGAAATGCTCAATAGCTACGGGAACCCGGAATTTGCAAAACCACCTGATGGTCATACTCGACAACGAAAAATTATAAACCTCCTCCACACCCCCTTTGTCGATTCGGATGCCATGTCAGCCGATCAATATCAGAGTTGCAACGTATTGACAAGAAACTTGGCGCATGATCTAAACCCGGCTGCATGATGGTCGGTTATGTACACCATAGTACTAGGACTTGGCGGATGTGGGATCTGCAATTTAAAACCATAAGAACTCAATCCAACATCATCTTTGATGACGAGAGAAATGCATAAGTATCATGCCCACAATCATTGAAAAGCACACACCAT
This sequence comes from Trichophaea hybrida, assembly GCA_015178995.1. Lineage (NCBI taxonomy): Eukaryota > Fungi > Ascomycota > Pezizomycetes > Pezizales > Pyronemataceae > Trichophaea > Trichophaea hybrida. Next base: position 32,475 of record WHVE01000573.1, read on the forward strand.
GATGATTATGGGCTGGAGACGCCTGATGAGACCATTGAAATTGACATATTTGATCTTCCACAAAAGAAGTACACATGGAGATGATTGGTAAAGATCCTCGTCGAACGGATGAAGAAATGGCTCACGGCCGCACTCGAGAGAGTAGAGCGGGTGATAGCATTTCTCATGGCCGCACCAGAAGTGGAAAAGTTGCCCCTCATTATACCGCTGGAGCTGATACCGGGCTCCCATCACACACAACTGGGCAAACAGACGATGGGCAGGGAAACCGAAACCCACCTGCTTCAGCTGCGGAAGAAAACACACGATGGGCAGGGAGGCCGAAGCCCACCTGCTTCAGGTGCGGAAGAAAACACAGGCCTTACACACATGGCTCCTGACGAGGATGCCCACACCAATATACTACTCGATGCTCATGACCAAGCCCCATCTAGAGACTAGGTAATCACAAATAGAAGCATACGAAGGCAGATACACTCTGTGCGACGGACCGTCGGAGCTGCAAAGAAAATCCCAGTGATCATACCGACCGATAGAGTCACAAGATGCTCGGCTGGAGCAAATGCACAAGTGGATGTGTCTGAACAGATATACACTGCTCTAGCATCGATTGCAGTTAACGATGACACACAATCTTATGATGAGGCGATGTCAGGGCCACGGAAACACGAATGGAAGACTGCGATCCTCGAATAAGCCAAGTGGATTCAACAAAATCAGACCTTCACTATATTCGATGATCTACAAAACAATCGCAGCGACCATTTCACTGCAACCAACCCAATTGGCTCGAAATGGGTCTTTAAGACGAAAAGAAACCCCAATGGGTCGTCAAGGTATAAGGCCAGGCTATTAATTACAGGCTACGAACAGACTGACTACGGTGAGACGTACGCCCCGGTTGGCAAATTGATGACCTTCAAACTTCTCATAAGCTTCGCCATACGCGACCGTTGGAGCATAGACCACCTTGACGTCGTCACCGCATTTCTAAACCCCGAAGTCGACAATGATACCATCTATATGGAACTCCCTGTTGGTTGGCCTTTTGCAGAAAAATTCGTACGACTAAACAAGGCCCTGTACGGCTTGGACTAAGCACCATGGCTATGGTAACAACACATAAACGCATTTCTACAGAGCAGGCTTAACATTCTCCGTGAACTACCCACACCTCTGCATGGTTTCGCCAAGCCACCTTTCATCCAATCAAATCGATTATCTTCACAACTCCTAGGCTTCGGAGTTCAGCTATTCTGCTAGAATAATCTTTAGAAGCGCCAAAAAATAAGGCTTTTCCTGGGAAGCTTAATGCCTCCCAGGCCTCACAAGCGTCTACCGACTACGTGTTCTTTCCAACTCAAGTTCCCACCTACCAACCCTACGATGCAGATGAAATTATGAATCTCCCACTTCCTCTCCCCAACTTACACCATGTCAGTGCAAGCATGCCCTGTCAGGATAGCCAGATCAACAATTATGAAAATCCGTCCCAAGACAGCGCACTTGGAGATACAAGACACATCCACGACACGCCCAGCATGCCAGGAACGATGCCAAGTTCCTTCATGGAATACGCGGAAATCCACCCAGAACCATCCACGTTGAGGATGGCGGCAGAGGTTGAAAATGATGACAATCAGGAAATGTCAGAGTCAGAGACCGACCTCTCTCCTTCCTCCTGCATCGAAAGCACTCCCAGGCAGAAGCCTCATATCGAAATCATTCCCGGCACTCCGATGGGAAGCCTCGGAGCCCACCCGGAGCAAGCTAGCGGCGCCCTGGCACAAAAACTTTTGCAGCAAGCCTCACCCTCCAGCAAAGTGGTGGAAACCCAGCTGGAGGGGGGAATGGATTTGACCCTGAAGAATCGAAACACAGAGGATGACGATTGGGATAACGAAAGCGACGAGAGCGAAAGTGACAAAGAAATGGTGTCACCAACCCCGCTAGTCTATGAGAGAAAGGCAAGTGTCAAGCCAAGACAACCAATATGGTTTCCCACCACGCCACGCAAGCCGAGAGCAGGCCCCAATTGGCATAATCAGTGGGAAGACCAGTCCAATCATGGACAGAAAGAGAAGATCGAAGAATTGATCGGCAAAGTCGACAATATCAGAGAATGGCATGAGAAGGCGATCCAATTGACAGAAGGAGAAAAAGCCGAGTGGGGGGCGCTCAGAGATTGGGCGGTACTGAGAACAGAGGAAGAAGGCAGAGCCAAGGAACATAGGATGGTAATGTCGAGCTGGAAAATGGCGATGGACGCCAGGTATATCGAAACGAAGGGGCAGATGCAGGAAATGAATGACAAGCTTGATCAAATCCTTGTGTTCTGCGAGTTGATTAAGAAAGAAGAAGAGATGCCTAATGCGAAGAAAATGAATCAGATGGCAGACATGATTTGCTACAGGATGTGCAGTTTCTTCGAAGCAAAGAAGAAAGAGATGCACGAAAAGAAAAAAGAAAAAACAAAAGAAGAGAAGAAGGTGGTTCGCAGGCAAGTGCAGGAGACCCTAGGAATCACAGATATGGAAATCGAAGCAAGCGAAGAACAGAGGGCCAGGGTGGAACAGCGGGTGGAGGAGGCCCTGGAAATGGAAATTGACGGACAGGGTTTGGAAAATTCAAAACACGCCCCAACGATTACACCAGGAGGAATGGAGCCAGAGCCAGTGGCACTCGGAAACTCAGCGGCAAAGGCACAGGCATCGGCACCACCGGCGGTACCAAGAATGATTGAGCTGAAGGGAAAGGCGAAACCCACGCAAATCGCGCCACCAAAAGCCGAGGGAAGCAAGGCACCGGAAAACGCCCCCAAGAGACCAAAGGCAGAACAGAAGAAGGAGGGGGGAGCTAAGGGAGTGAAGGAGACGCCCAGAGCACCCGCACCACCACAGCAACAGCAACCAAAAAAGCCAGAAGTTAAAAAGGCGACCTACGCTGAGAAGTTGGCAGCGTCGGTAGCAGGACAAAACAAGAAGGATGAGGCGGGATTCCAGGTAGTAGGAAGAAGGAAGGAGAAGAAATCAAAAAAGAAGGAGGTGAGTGGCCTGGAACCCATACCCACTGACATGAATACGCTGGAGAATAGAAGAGTCACGTTCAGGAGAAACAATGGCCTCCTGGTCTCTTTAAAGAAAGACACCGAAATCGTGTCCGAAGTTAACAGAACACTCTGGCACAACAGGTCCCAATACACATTAGAATGACGGGAATCTCGACGAACATGGGAGGATCCATCACAGCGTCCGCCAGGGAGAATGCATCAGCAGACATGCTAATTGTATTCAGGAAAATTATCGTCACAGCGGCGAGAAAGGTAGACCCGGGCATCATCGACATCAAGAAGAATGAAACCTGGGAGAGAGTCAAAATGCACGGAATCAACTTCGACCAGTATATGGCAAAGAGATCGGGAGGACTGGAAAAGCTGAGAGAAGAAATCCACGTCGAAAATGAAGGAGTTATTGTTCCCATGGGGATAAGATGTTTGGGAGGAGTGGCGGATATCAAGGAGAAGAAAAGAAATGGAGAGAAACAGGCATCATCGGTGGTGTTTGCTATCAAGGGGAAGAAGATGGCTCAGAGATGCTTGGAAAAAGGATTGAAAGCGGCGGGGGTGTGGCACGAAGTGGAACGCTACCTTAATTCGGGCCCAGATACCGTCTGCGATAACTCTTGCGGTTGGGGACATCACGTCTCAAAATGCGGAAGGCTAGGAATGGTCAGATGCATGCTGTGCGCGTGAACTCACAAGACGGAAGAACACCAGTGTGACGTGGTTGGGTGCAAAGCCAAGAAGGGCCAGAACTGCAGCCACAACGCCAACAAGTGTGCGAACTGCAAAGGAGAACACATCGCCCAAAGCAACGAATGCCCCAAGAAACGCGAAGCCGTAGCAAAGGCCTGAGAAGAACGCACAAGCTGGAATGACCGAAGCCGGTTTAGAACGAACGAGGTCGCCGGCGAACAGCAGAAGCAAAAGAAGGAGAACGAAGCCAGAGAAGACAGAGCAGCCAGTACGAGCGAAACAGAAAAGAAGGTTGGAGAAGAGCTATCCGTCGATAAAGGAAAGGGAAAAGAAGTTGAGGTCCAAGTACCGGCCACGCAGTCAGCACCAGAGAAGTCGATCACAGAGTCCCAATGGTGAAGATCCTACAGCACAATTGCGCGAAGAGTAGGGAGGGGACATTGTTGGCGATTGAGAAGGGAATGGAAAGGGGGGCTAATTTGGTGGTAATGCCAGAGGCGTATCAAGGATGAGGGGATGAGTACCAAACCAGCCACCCGGGATACAAGTTCGTTAGAGGAAGAAGAACAATGGCGGCAATCAGGGTCGACACCATGGTTGCAGTCGATGAAGTAGCAGGCCTGGGTGGGGAGCGAGACGTCCAGGTTTTTGACATCACTGACGAAAGAAAACAAAAAGTTAGATTGGTCAATGTCTACAACCAACTCTATCAAGAAAACAACATCAGATCAACAACAAGACCAGCAAGGTCGGCAATCTGGAAAGAGATAATGAAAGCAAGAAACGTTGTATTGTGTGGAGACTGGAACGCCCACCGCAAAGAATGGAATGACCGGTGCACTCAGAGAAGAGAAGCAACCTTCCTAGAAGGTCTAATTCACGATCATGACATGCAGGTCATGAATGACGACGAAGATACATGTTATACCACCAGGGATGGCAGACTTATAGGATCGATAATCAATGTTACCCTAGCCAAAGGAGAAGTGTGCAACGACCTGACGGTTGAAACGCTGATAGATGACGACGACGCAACGCTGTCCGACCACATGATGATTCATGTGATGTTTGGGAGGAATCCAAGTGAGGACGGATCAAGCAACAGAATAACGGGATGGAACATAGACACAATGGAAGGGTAGGAACTGAAAGAAGCAAAGGAAATGTGGAGAGAGTTGATGGAAGGAAGAACAATCTTGTCGGAAGAGAGCACCATACCAGAGCTGGAAGAGGAAGCAACCAAGATTAGGGAAGTCCTAACGGAATTGCTAAATCAGAAGGTAAAAAAACTCAGGGTGTGTGCCAGATCGAAACGATGGTGGAATCAGACGATAAAAAAAAAGAGGAGGATGATAGGGTTCTGGAAAAGAGAATGAAGAGCAGGAAAATCAAACGAGGCCAGAGTGAAGCAAGCAAGGAAAGATCTTCAAAAGACAATAAGGGCGGAGAAAAGAAATATGTGGAACATGTTCTTGCAAGAGACGGATGAAGAGCAAGTGTGGAGAGCGTTGAAGTACACGGGACAGAAAGGAGAAGAAACGGTTAAGGCCTTATGGAATGAGAGAGGAGAGCTTGTCACCTCTTGGGATGAAAAAGCCGAACGGATATAACAAGTAGGGTTCCCAAAACCGTTAGAAGGAGTTAAGTACGAAGCAAAAACCGAGGGATGCTTCACCATCTTGGAAATCAGAAGAGAAGAGGTCTACGCAGCGATCTTCGAACAGAGCGTCAAGAAAGCAGCAGCACCAGGCAGAATCAATTTCAAGGCAATTAGACTCTTATGGGGGTGGGACGAAGAGAGAGTAGTGGCCTTGGTGAACACAGCAATTCGACTTGGACACCACCCGAAAGAGTGGAAAACAGCAACAGGAGTGGTTATACCCAAACCAGGAAAATCCGATTATCATCTGGCCAAGGCCCACAGGGTTATCGCACTACAGAATTGCCTAGGAAAGGTTGTCGAAAAGGTAGTAGCCACAAAAATCGCAGACGAGTGTGAGAGGAAACAACTACTTCACGACGGCAAGTATGGATGCAGACAGAGGAGATCAACAATCGATGCGGTAGGAAGAACCGTACAGACAGCGGAGGAGGCATGGGGGAAGAAGATGATCGCAGCAGCATTGTTGATGGACGTGAAAGGAGCTTTCCCAAGCGTTGCGAGGGGCAACTTGATCAAGAGATTGGAAAACATGGGATTTGAAGTCGATGTGTGTCGGTGGGTGGGGAGTTTCATGTCAGACAGAAGAGTAGCCATGAGAATGGACGGCAGAAAGGGAGAAGTTATGGAGGTCACCACGGGGGTTCCCCAAGGATCACCGGTCTCACCCATCCTGTTGGTCATATACATTTCAGAACTGTTCGAAAAAATAGAAAGAAGTGTTGAAGGCACGCTGGCTCTTTCCTTCGTCGACGACGTGGCCTAGGTGGTGGAGGAAGACGATGTCACCCAGTGTGTACAGAGGATGCAAAGATGCACAAGCGGAACAAGAAGATGGGCAGAAGAGAATGCAGTTGAGTTCGACATCGGCAAGACAGAGGCGATACTATTCCCCAAGAAACGAAATCATCAGAATTCCAATGTTGAACAAACAATTGGGATTGGAGAAAACAGTATCGCGTTCGACGAAAAACCGACCAGGTGGCTAGGAGTTGAGCTTGACCGAAAACTAAGGTTCCAACACCATCACGAGGTCGTTATGACAAATGCAAGAAAGCCGCAAGGCAGGGTTAAGAGCATAACTGTGAAGTACGGACTAAACCCAGCGAACGCCAGAAAAATCCAAACGGCTGCAGTTCAGTCAATCGCCCTGTATGGGTCAGAACTATGGTGGGACAATCAAACAGGAAGAGAACAGAACCTGCAAAAACATGTTAACAAATCAGCAAGACGCACAACGGGAGTGTTTCGAACCACACCAATAGTCCCCCTCGTTGAGGAAGCGGGGTTCAGACCAGCGGTGTCTCTACTCAACAACAGACGAAGAAGATTCGCCAAACGTTTAATCGAAATGCCAGAGGGTCACGGGGGAGGACATATTATGGAAGGAGAGAGTTGGTTGGCAAAAAGATTGAGAAAATGCCGTGGTGTTAAAGGAAAGGTGGAACAAAACACCCTACCGGAATACAAGATAAAGGCCGAAGCAAAAGTGATCATATCCGAATGAAAACAAGCCTCGAAGGAAGCACAGACTACTAGTGATAGGCTGGTCTATTGGACAGATGGATGAAGGTTGGAAGATGGAAGAGTAGGATGTGCGGTGGTGTGGAAGGAAGAAAAAGAAGGAGAATGGAAGAGTGAAAGATTCCACCTCGGAAAAGAGAAAGAAGTGTTCGACACAGAATGCTACGCCATTTCGGAAGCAATAAGGATGGCAGCAGTCAGGTCAGATAGCGAGGAATTCGAGAAGGTCACAATTTTCTCCGACTCCACTACAGCGATTAAAAGAGTCCAACATATGAGACCGGCCCCAGGACAGAGAATCGCCATCAAAACGATCGAACACAACAACAAACTCTTCGCAAAAGGCATCCAGGCGGTGTACAGGTGGGTGCCGTCCCACGAAGCGGTGGAAGGAAATGAGAAAGCAGACGAAAAAGCGGAGGCCGCAGCCCTGGGGGAAGAAAAGGGGATCAAGTCAATAGCAGAAGGATACAGAGGAATATAACTTGCGAGAATCCAGAGGGAGGTTACAGAAGCAAAGTGGACAGAAACAGAGGCATGGTGGAAGGCAAAGTTCAACAAAAAGGCATTTTACCGAATGAATAAAAAAAGGAAGATGCCAGTTGAAGTGAGCCTAGCAAAGAAGTCGATCGCTTCGAGGTACCTGCAGCTAAATGTGGGCCACACACTCACAGCAACGTACTTGGAGAGGATCAAGAAGAACGAAAGCCAGGAGTGCTGGTGGCGTCAGCACAAGAGGCAGACGAGGGACCACTTGTTCAAGTGGTGCAAGAAATGGAAGAGACAGCAGGACGTCCTTTGGGAGAAATTGAAAGTGAAGTGCAAGTGGAAAGAGGGAAGGACAAAGGTGCCAATGTCTCAGGTGTTCGATACAGACGAAGCCGTCAAGCCAGTGTTAGAGTTTCTAGCTGACACAGACGTGGGAAGAAGGGACGATGCCGAGGCGGAGGAGGGGGGAAGTAGTGATGAATAATAGGGTGGAGGTGGGGAGAGGGGCAGAGGAGGGTGGAAAGTGTTTAGGTTAATTTAGGCGGACTGGGGGGAAGGAGATCAGGAAGTACGACTTGGAAGCGACTCTTTTGTCGTGAAAGTGCTTAGGATTAGGTTATGTCATGGCCGCAAGCGGCCGAATACAATATGATTACAAACAAACAAAAAATAAACGCTTTTCTGCTCCCTTTAGACTTTATTCAATCGGAGGCCGATCCGAACCTCTACATACGAAAACACATTCTTTTACTTCTGTATGTTGACGACATCATATTGGCCTACGCAGAGGCTGCAGCAACAGATGCTGAAGCAATCAAGGCGAAACTCGCAGAGGTGTATAAAATCACTAACCTTGGAACGGCTCGTCAATTTCTCGGAATTGAAATTTACGGAGCAAACGATGGCTCGATCAGCATTGGCCAAAAAGTCGTCATCGATTCAGTTCTCAAGCGATTTCACATGCAAAATGCCTACCGAGCACTAACTCCACTCGACGATATAATCAAATTAGACCTCACAGTGCCAGACAAGAAGGAAGTAGATGCAACAGAATATCAAGCAATCGTCGGCTCTCTCATGTACAATGCCTTGGCCACCAGGCCCAACATATCATTTGCTGTGGCCACCCTGAGTCGATACAAATCCAAGCCTTACACAACTCACTTAACGGCTGCCAAACGAGTACTTCGATATCTCAAAAACATAAAGAACAATTGTCTCTATTATGCATCCGATTCATCAAGCTCTCCTACTGGATACACCGACTCTGAATGGGCCTCTGATAGTGCCGATCGAAAATCACAAGGCGGGCATATCTTCATCTCCAATGGCCCGATTTTATGGGAATCACGGAAACAGGACTTAGTCGCCACCTCTACTCTCGAAGCCGAGTATATCGCCTGCTCGGAGGCCTCCAGGGAAGGCCAATGGCTCCCACAGCTGTATAAGGATCTTGGTGACACTGATCTCGAACCACTGACAATTCGCTGCGACTCTCAAGGAGCACTGTCTCATATCACCAATGGCATAATCACGGCCCGCACGAAGCATATCGACGTTACTCATCACAACAGTCGACACCTCCACAAATGCGGTATCATCAAGTATTCCTGGGTATCTACGAACGATAACATCGCCGACATCTTCACACAGGCCTTTGGGAGAGAAAAGCTCCAGAAGTTCACAAAGGCAATGGGCCTATTCAAGTCATTTCATGGATACACAACTTTAACGGATTTAGAGTAAGTTGATTTAAGGTTGAAAACGATGGATTTCTTTTTGCATTTTTCTTTGTATGGATGTCCATCCTCAGGCTACGGTAGTACTCTTTCCCTGCTCATCTCAGGGTTTTAAGGCGGCTGCTATGGGATCACTTGCAGCGCATAATTTATACACTCGCTTATTTGTTTCTTTTGCCATTTGTTTCGTTTGTCATTGGTTTCTTGCTACGGATCGTAGCAAGAGGGGGAAGTGTTACAATAAGAGGTCATTGATTCTAGGAGCTTCCAGGCTCTCTCGTCTCAAAGTTCACACAATCTGCGAAAAGCTGCTTAGCTAAAGTTTATTCTTGCTTGTATATATACATGCACTTTGGACTTGTATCCAGAGAATCAATCAACCTAGACTTCGTCTACACCATTGATTTCAACACAAGCCTCACCTAACGATGTACGCAACCCTTTCAATCCACCACTCACATCATAACCATCATGCAATATTTACAACGCAACCAGCGAAACCTGGTTCCTTCCAACCAAACCTGATTCCTTTCAAAGAAACCTGTTTCTTTCCAACCAAACCTCATTCGCTCGTATTGCTAATTCCTTCTTTATTGATTCATACTCCATCCTCAACCCCCACTCGACACAACCGTGACATGCGTGACCCAGAGTCAGAGACCCAGGGAATGATACCCAGTAGATGAGGAAGAGACCCAATGGCACATTCAGTGACCCCAAAAAGAGTGCCAAGTCAGAGCATGATGCCATCTCAGCCTGACAGGAGCACCACCAGCAATTACGAACCGTGATACCGCGACCCTGAGTACCTGGGAGACCCAGTAGTCATCTTGCGAGACCCAGATGACGAAGACCCCAGAACTAACGAATCCACCCTGTACGTCAACTGAATAGTAGAGGACGCAAATGACGGTTCAGGAAAGGTCAGTCAGTGGAGACGGTACATCGCTGAGGTGGAAGATTGTTGGGCAGAATGGTTCGAAGTTGAGAAGCAAGCAATTGAGAACCAACAATTGACAGCAGGGAATGAACAACAACAAGCAGTGGCAATGGCAGTCAAGAGGAGGAAGCTGATCGGGCAACAAGAGAGGCGCTCGCAGCGCAAGCACAGGGACAGGAGGCACAACACGAAATAGTCCAACTCAGAATGCAACTGGCCGAAGCGCATGCAGCCAGAAGAGCGGCGGAACAAGCAGTGTTCGAAACGGGCCGGGCCGGGCCGGCCCTGACGTCTTTAGGCCCGGCCTGCGGGCTTTATATCAAGCCTGGCCGGCCGCCCTTAGCGCGGGCTTTTCAGGAGAGAAGCCTGGCCCGCCCTGTTGTTACTATAAGAGGTCATTGATTCTAGGAGCTTCCAGGCTCTCTTCAAGGTTCAACCAGTCGGCGAAAAGCTTCTTGACTAAAGTTTATTCTTGCTTGTATATATACACGCACTTTGGACCTGTATCCAGAGAATCAATCAACCTAGACTTCGTCTGCACCATAGATTTCAAAAGGTTATGAGCCCGGCGGTCGCTATCATCTAAGTTCTACCTTACTACTCTATTTATATCTAGTTCTACCTTACTAATCTATTTATATCTCACGATCTCTAAGAACCTACAAATCCCTAACCCACACTGCGCACCAAAAACTCAACACCATCACCAAGAGATCTTACGATGTCAACCTCCGAACTCCCGAACTATAATAAGACTCAATGGGGTAACGTCCCTCTACTTACCCATCTTAACTATGATTCGTGGGTAGAGACCATGATCCTCGTTATCGTGGCTATGAAAGCATACAGCATCGTCACCGGAGAAGAACCCGAACCTCAGTCACTTGATATCGACTATACCGATTGGAAAACCAGAGATGCCCAGGCCGCCACCTCCATACTGCTCTCCAGCTCTCTGGACGTTAGAACCCACCTCAAGGGCGTGCGAAGCCCACAGATAATGTGGCACACTCTTCAAGAGCGCCTTGATAATACAACAACACTCATCGGTCGAACTGCACTTCTCCACAAATTCCGCGCAACTCGACCTCAAAAGGATGAACTACTCCAAGATTACTTCAATAAGCTCCGAGATTTCCGCCATCAGCTCGCCGGATCGACCCAAGCCATCTCTGATGATGAACTTCGCACGCACATATATACCACCTTGCCGGAACACTACGCCACGATGGTCAAGATCTTACAGCATCGAACTCCTATTCCATCAGTCGAAGCAGTCATGGACGCTCTACAGGAGGACGAAGAAACCACGGCCATCGCCAATGAAATCGGAGACGCCTCCACCAGATCACCACTTTACTCTCGAAGTGGCTATCGAGGCCGAGGCCGTGGTCGCGGCGGCTGGCGCAGTACCAACAATCAAAACCACAGTGGAAACAGAGGAGAAAAGAAGGATAAAGACGGTAAGGAGTATACTTGCTCACACTGCAGGATGAATATCCATACCACCGAAAACTGCGGCATTGTCAAACGACTCAACCTCAGCGGCAGTGGCGGCTTCAATCGGAAAGACGAAGAAAAGCTCTGGTTCTACTGCGGCAAACCAGGACATATTAGAACAGAATGCCATATTTGTCAACGAGGCCGCGACGCCCAAAATAAGATTACCAAACGAAACAGAAACAACAAGACGGCTGAAGCAAATGCAGCACTGGCCCAGCACGGCATCTCCGCCGGAGATGGAGACCTCTTCTGTTTATCGACGACTACACACGTTGGACGACTCTCTACTTACTTCCGGATAAGAAGCAACCAACTTGCATTGCTGTATATCAACATTTCCAGAACAAGGTTTATGCTAGAGGCTTCAAAATCCAGCGATTCCGATGCGATAATGGCCGAGGAAAATTTGACAATAAGCTCTTCCGAATGCTACTGGCCTCACGCGGCACTGCACTAGAGTTCTGCCATCCCTATGCCCACCATAAAAACGGTGTTGCGGAGAGAATGGTCCGAACGATCACTGAGAAGGCTAGAGCCATAATTCTCGACTCCCAAGCACCACTCCAATTCTGGGTGGAAGCAGTAAACACGGCCGTATATCTGCACCAGCGAATGCGAAACGAAGACCTAACAAAGAGAGACGATCGAGACGGCTATAAGGCTCCATACGATACTCCATAAAAAAATGCTCAATAGCTACGGGAAGCCGGAATTGGACAAACCACCTGATGATCCTACTCGATAACGAATCAATTATAAAGCTCCTCTACACCACCTCCGTCAATTCGGATGCCATGTCAGCCGATTGATACCAGAGTCGCAACGTATTGACAAGGAACTCGGCGCACGATCTAAACCCGGCTGCATGATGGTCGATTATGTACACGATAGTACTACTACTTGGAGGATCTGGGATCCGCAATTTAAATCCATAAGAACTCAATTCGACGTCATCTTTGATGAGGAGAGAAATGCATAGGTATCATGCCCACAATCACTGAAAAGAAAACACTATGATGATAACGGGCTGGAGATGCCTGAAGAGTCCATTGAAATTGACATATTTGATCTTCCACAAGAAGAAGTACACATGGAGATAATTGATAAAGATCCTGGTGGAACGGATGAGGAAATGGCTCACGGCCGCACTCGAGAGAGTAGAGCAGGTGATAGCATTTCACATGGCGGCACCATAAGTGGAAAAGTCGCCCCCGATTATACGGCTGGAGCTGACACCGGTCTCCCATCATCACAAATGGGAAAACACACGATGGGCAGGGAGACCGAAGCCCACCTGCTTCAGGTGCGGAAGAAAACACAGGCCTTACACACATGGCTCCTGATGAGGATACCCACACAAATATAATACTCGATTCTCATGACCAAGCCCCATCTAGAGACGAGGTAATCACAAATAGAAGCATACGAAGGCAGATAAACTCTGTGCGACGGACCGATGTGGATGCAAAGAAAGTCCCAGCGATCATACCGACCGATAGAGTTACAAGAAGCTCGGCTAGTGCCAATGCACAAGTCAATGTGTCTGAACTGATATACACTGCTCTAGCATCGATTGCAGTTAACGATGACCTACAATCTTACGATGAGGCCATGTCAGGGCCACAAAAACACGAATGGAAGGATGCGATCCTCGATGAAGCCAAGTCAATTCAACAAAATCAGACCTTCACAATAATCGATGATCTACAACACAATCGCAGCGATAATTTCACTGCAACCAAGCCAATTGGCTCGAAATGGATCTTGAAAACGAAAAGAAACCCTGATGGGTCGTCAAGAAATAAGGCCAGGCTAGTAATCAAAAGCTACGGACAGACAGACTACAGTGAGACGTACGCCCCAGTTGGCAAATTGACTACCTTCAGACTTCTCATAAGCTTCACCGTACGAGACAGTAGGAGAACCGACCACCTTGACGTTGTCACCGCATTTCTAAATCCCGAAGTCGACGATGATACCATCCATATGGAACTTCCTGAAGATTGGCCTTTTGCAGGACAATTCGTACGACTAAACAAGGCCCTGTACGGCTTGAAACAAGCACCACGGCTATGGTATCGACACATAAACGCTTTTTGCTCTCTCTAAACTTTATCCAATCGGAGGCCGATCCGAACCTCTACATACAAAAAGACATTGTCTTACTTCTTTATGTTGACGACATCTTATTGGCCTATTCAGCGGCTGCAGCGAAAGATGCTGAAGCAATCAAGGCGAAGCTCGCAGAGGTGTATAAGATCACTAACCTTGGAACGGCTCGTCAATTTCTTTGAATTGAAATTCACCACGAATGCGATGGCTCGATCAGCATTGGCCAAAAAGTCTTCATTGATTCAGTTCTCAAGCGATTTCACATGCAAAATGCCTACAGAGCACTAACTCCACTCGACAATAAAATCAAATTATACCTCACAGAGCCAGACGAGAGGGAAGTCGATCCAAAAGAATATCAAGCAATCGTCGGCTCTCTCATGTACATTGCCTTGGCTACCAGGCACGACATATCATTTGCAGTGGCCGCCCTGAGTCGATACAATTCCAAGCCTTAAACAATTCACTTCACGGCTGCCAAACCAGTACTGCGATATCTCAAAAACACCAAGAACTATCGTCTTCATTACACAGCCGCCACTGACGCACCAACCACTCTTATTGGATACACCGACTCTGAAAGGGCATCTGATAGTGCCGATCGAAAATCACAAGGCGGGCATATCTTCATCTCCAATGGCCCGATTTCATGGCAATCACAGAAACAGGACTTAGTCACCACCTGTACTCTCGAAGCGGAGTACATCGCCTGCTCGGAGGCCTCCATGGAGGCCAATGGCTAGTTCAACTTCACAAGGATCTTAACCGCGGCGGCACTGATTTCGAACCACTGCCAATTCGCTGCGACTCTCAAGGAGCACTGTTTCATATCACCGAGGCAATAATCAAGGCCCGCACGAAATATATTGACGTTTGCTATCACAACAGTGGACACCTCCACGAATGCGGTATCATCAACCATTCCTGGGTGTCTACGAACGAAAACATTGCCGACATCTTTACTAAAGCCCTTGGGAGAGAAAAGCACCAGAAGTTCACGAAGGCAATGGGCCTATGCTAGTCATTTCATGGATACATGACTTTAACGGATTTAGAGTCAGTTGATTTAAGGTTGAAAACGATGGATTTCTTTTTGCATTTTACTTTGTATGGATGGCCATTCTCAGGCTACGGTAGTACTCTTTCCCTGCTCATCTCAGGGTTTGCAGGAGGCTGCTATGGGATCATTTGCAGCGCATAAGTCATACGCTCACTTATTTGTTTTCTTTTTGTCATTTGGTTCTTGCTACGGATCGTAGCAAGAGGGGGAAGTGTTACTATAAGAGGTCATTGATTCTAGGAGCTTCCAGGCTCTCTTCAAGGTTCAACCAGTCGGCGAAAAGCTTCTTGGCTAAAGTTCATTCTTGCTTGTATATATACCCGCACTTTGGACCAGTATCCAGAGAATCAATCAACCTAGACTTCGTCTGCACCATAGATTTCAAAACCGGTAGCCCTAGCGGGCCGAGTGATTGGTTGTGATTCACGCCCGTGGGTGGCACACACACATTGAAAATGTCATAGAGCCCTGGTATCATTACTGGCTATGCTATAAATTGGAGACGTCAAACACACACTAAAGGAACATACATTGACCGGAAGGATTGCCAGATAAGGGCCTAGTTCCGAAGTAATCGGCTATGGGGTAGAGGGGATCATGACCATTTCAAGACAAAGTATACCTCACAAGCCTGACCTCATGGTCTTATTTTACAACATCTCCAGCTCTCTTTCCAATGCCCGAAGCATCTCCTCCAACTTTCTGACCTCATTTGACTCCACAATGCCAGCTTTTTCCCAATACTTCATACATTCAACTGCACAAATCACATCATCCTCCAAGCGATTTCGGCAATCTGAAATAAGCAGCTTCGAACTATTGCACACCCTTTCAACCTCAGCGGACATGGCAGTTATAGAATGAATATAGAGTGCCATCCTAGCAATCTGGGACCAGCGAGGTGTAATCAGGCGAGCCTGCCAGAAGGCAATGAGATCTAGAATCTCATCTTCAACTGGTGAGTTTGAAACTGATGGAGCTGATCTGTATTTTTGCTGACACTGTTCTGCCGTGCCCGCTTTTGTTTCCATAGTGGGAGAGAAGGACTTGATAATGAAGACGCTGGCAGTGCCACTAAATCTGTAGAAGTAGTATCGCGGTAAATGGACTGCCATAAATTCTCTATTTTTGTACGTGCTGCCTCAATCCACGCTGGCTGGTCTTTCCATTCATCCTTGAAGTATTCGTACTTCATCTCTGGGTGTAACGCCACTGCGGCCAGCATTTCTGGGGCGAGTTCTGTGAGTGTATGGTACTTATTGAGGATTGACCAGGCATTGTTGATTGAAGTGAGAATGTGGGCACTGTATGTCTCTCCATACGTACTTCTTTGCCATCGAATCTTTGTCATTCTTGCACTACCTCCTGTTTGTGTCTTACCATCGTCATACATGACGACAACTCCGTCATCTCAGCATGGTAGATGATGTAGGCTGTATAGTAATACGATCACTCCTTTCGCCTCAACCACGTAAAATCGCTTCCATGTCACCCATTCAGCTGAAAATAGCTTCGTCTGACACGTGTTCTGAAGAAAGCCCATACGGCCTGCGGGCTTTGACACAGCCCCCGGGCTTTTAATTAAAAATCCCGAGGCCTCGTGGGCTTTGAGATTACCAGCCCGGCCCGGCCGCCTCAAAGCCCACCTGAAAGCCCTTGGGCTGGCTGGGCCCGTTTCGAACACTGGGAACAAGCAGTACGAAACAATGATGATGGTCAGTCCACAAAATCATAACCACCAAGATGAGGGAACAGGGACAAGATACATGACGTTC
Organism: Trichophaea hybrida; assembly: GCA_015178995.1. Classification (NCBI taxonomy): domain Eukaryota; kingdom Fungi; phylum Ascomycota; class Pezizomycetes; order Pezizales; family Pyronemataceae; genus Trichophaea; species Trichophaea hybrida. The sequence goes on from WHVE01000573.1 coordinate 49,031, forward strand.
ACAATTGACACCAAACAACAACTGGTATTTAAGAGAGAGAGAGATATGCGGTTTGTGGGCAACTTCATCAACGATTTCCAACGCCAGTTCAACGTGTGCTATTACGACCTTGGATGGCTTAAAACAAATGACATCAGAACCCCAGCCAGGAGTGGCATCGCCACACCTACAACAGTAACGTTGATGGAAGAAGGCATCCCAAGAACTGATGGCTGGACCAGGTATGCCCTGCTTCAACTGAAGGAGACCGCTGTCCGGTGGGCGACGTCCAAGCACCCAAATAGCAAACCATATCCAACATGGGACAATGTTGGCAGCAGCATGAAGGAGGAGTTCTCAGATTTGGACGCACTCCGGAATTTAGAAGACGAGTGGTGACCCCTCAAAGTAACCCACCCAAGACATGTTGCTATCCTCTATGAGCAGTTCTTGCGACTACGACTACAACTTGACCCACGCTCTCTGATGACCCAACAGCAACTACTAGAAGCATACACATCGAAAGTTCGACCGAATGAGGAAGCCCACAGGTCGATCATGCAATATCCGAATTTCAGGAGAGTGAGTGGTCGAGAACTGACATTGGAGTGATCGATGGTGTTCATCGCCGACTCTGATACCACCAGTGTTCCCGACAGGCCCGGCCGGCCCGCAGTTGGGCCTGCGACCGCCGGGCCGGGCCAGATGAGGCCGATGGATTTTAGAAACTGCGTAGGCCAGGCCGACGCTTTGAAAGCCGGCAGTGAAACTGTGGGTGACTGGGTGAACTGTGGGCTTTTAGTATCGCACATGACCCAGTAAGCGAGTCAATCAGAGTATCAAATTCGCAACTTACTGTATAGAGATAGAAGCGGCAGGCTTTGCCGGCCGTGGTAATTAGTGATGCTCTGACACGATTTCAGGAATCGGGAATCAGAGATGCGGATGATGTCATATCATATTGGGCTAACAAAAGAAACGACCCATACTTGAATGATCTTACTTTTGTTTGTTTGAATCATAGTGTATTCGGCCGCTTGTGGCTATGACATAATCTACCCTTTTTCGCAATACTTCTCCAGTGTGGCCGTCGGGTGACTTTTCTTGCCTCTTTGAGCAAAGTCGTATCATCCCTTTCTCCTTCTCCCCTTCTCCGAAACTAACTAACTCTTTTCCGCCCTCCTCATTCCCTGCCTGCCCGTCTCCTCCCTAAGCCTCCATAACCCTCCCGACATCAGTATCCGTCAAAAACTTCAACACTGCCTTCTCAGATTCTTCCGTATCGAACACCTGCACCATCGGTACTCTGCCTCTCTCCTTCATCTTGCACTTCTTCCTCAGTTTTACCCACAGAGTGTCCTGCTGCCGCTTCCATTTCTTGCACCACTTGAACAGGTGGTCTACTGTCTGCGTCGATTGTCCGCACCACCAACACTCTTTGCGTTCCTTCTTTTTAATGCTTTCCAAATCAACTCCTGTTAGAGCATGCCCCACTTTTAACTGGAGTTACCTTCCCGCGACGCTCTTCTTGGTCTTGTCCAACAGCTTGCTCTTCCTCCTGTTCTTATTGATTCTGTAAACCCCGTTTTTGCTGTTGAACTTCGCCTTCCACCACTTTTCAGTTTCGATCAACTTGGCTTCCGTGACCCTTCTCTGCACCTTCGCCATCGACCATACTTTGTATCATTTCACAAGCTCCTGAGTGCCCTCAACTCGTTCTGAGGCTGCGTTGTCTTGTTCGTCGGCTTGTTCGTTTGCTTCAACTCCTTCGTAAGATGGTATCCACCGGTAGTCTATATCTACTCCCATTCCCACGATTTTCTTGTTCCACTCGACTGCGTTTGTAGCCATCCTCTGTCCAGGGCCTAGCTTATCGTGTTGTACCTGTTGTATTGCAATGAATGAGTCCGAAAAGATAACCACTTTCGAGTCACCTGTCGTGGGTAACATTTCTGCCGCTTCCCATAGGCCCTGTTCGATGGCATATACTTCAGCGTCGAAAACTTCTTTCTTCTTTCCCAGGTTGTGTCGCTCTGCATCGCAGTTCTCTTCTCCCTCCGTCCACCCCACGGCACACCCGATTCTTCCGTCTTCCAGCCTTGATCCGTCCGTCCAGAGAATTAGGCCTTCGTTTGTTATTTGAGCGACCTTCAGCGCTGCCTTCTTTTCCAGGACATACACTTTCGCTTCCGCTCTCTGTGGGTTGATGGGTAGAAAGTTAGTTTCCCTCTTCCCTTCTACCCCTAAGTCCTTCCTCAGCCTTACTGCCAACGTTGACTCTCCCTCCACCAGCGCCCCTCCTCCTACCTGGTCTGACTTTTCGGCTAGTCATTTGGCGAATCGTCTCCTCCAATTATTAAGTAGTGATGTCGCCGGTCTCAGTCCTGCTTCTTTAAGTAGCGGAACCGTCGGTGTTGACTTGAACATTCCAGTAACTCTTCTTGCCGATTTGTTGACCAGTTTTTGGAGTTCGTGTTCACGTCTATCTGTCCCTCCCACCACAGTTCTGACCCATACAACACCACTGACTGAACTGCCGCTATCTGGACCTTCTTTGCATTTTCTGGTCTGAGCCAAAGTCTTCCGGTTATTCCTTTGATTCTCCCCTGTACCTTCTTGGCTTTGGTCATGAAGACTTTGTGGTGGTGTTGGAAGTTCAATTTCCTGTCAATCCACACCCCTAGCCATCTCAACAGTTTCGAGTTGAACGATATCGAGTTGTTCTCGTCCACCTGGATTCTCCTCTTGACCAGATTTCCTTGGTGGTTCCTTTTCTTCGAGAACAAGACTGCTTCGGTTTTCGCTATGTCGAACTGGATGGCGTTCATCTCCGCCCACTGCGTAGCTCTCCTTGCACATTGTCAAGGGGTTCAGGGCTCGGAGTTCTAGGGGCTATAAAAACCAAACTAAGACGTAGATGTTGTGGGGTGAGCAGTGATCGCGGGTACTGCGTAACAGGCAAGAGACTCGAAATCCCGAATCACAGAAGTGAATATAGGTTGTTGCCGGAGCTATTGATTGTTTTGTAGACTAGAGAACGAGTGAAGAACAAACCTATCCTCCGTGAATCCAGCATCCTTATATACAGTTAACGCGACCGTTGTCACCTTTGCTCATTTGTTCCGAAATACATCTTAACTCCAGCCAACTATATACGCAACCCATTCTGTCAAGGGTTCAACGCTCGGAGTTCTACGGGTTATAAAAACCAAACTAAGACATAGGTGTTGTGGGGTGAGCAGTGATCGCGGGTACTGCGTAACAAGCAAGAGACTCGAATTCCGGAATCACAGAAGTGAACAAAGATTGATGCCAAAGCTATTAATTGTTTTGTAGACAAGAGAACGAGTGAAGAACAAACCTATCCTCCGCGAATCCAGCATCCTTATATACAATTAACGCGACCGTCGTCACCTTTGCTCACTCGTTCCGAAATTCATCCTAACTCCACCCAACTATGTATGCAACCCTTTCAGCCCGCAGCCTACGCCATTACTATCACGCCATATATACAACGCAACCAACCAAACCGGATTCCAACAAACAAAACCTGATTCCAACAAACAAAACCTGATTCTAACGAACGAAACCTGATTCCCCTCGTATTCCTATATACCAATCATCGATCCATATTCCTCCCTCGATCCTCACTCGACACAACCGTGACAGTAGCACCCCCTTCCACAAGCCGAGTTCCTACGAGGCTATTGATCCTGGTTTGCCAGGTTGTTTTTTGTGGAACATATCGATTGCCTGAAGTCCGTCCACATTGACTGCCGGTTCCCAGCTTTGTTCATCATAGTCCTTCCACTTGACTAAATACTGAAGTTGTTGTCGAAACATCCTCGAGTCGTCGATGCGTTCCACTCCGTATTCTTCTTCTCTGTCCACAATAACTGCAGGTGGTGCGGATTCGATTTGCCCTGGTAAGGGGTCTTCCGATACTTTGATTAAGCGGGAGATTGGTTGTACTGGATGGATGTGGAGATCCTTGGGTAACTGTAACCGATAGGCCCATGAACTGATGGCCTCCGTAATGTTGTAAGGTCCCAGGCGTTTCCAGTCAAGTTTCTTGCTGGGTCGTTGTGTTGTAATGTTCCTGGTGTCCATCCAGACTCGATCCCCAACCATCATCTGCACTCCCTGCTGTCGATGCTTGTCCGCTTGTTCCGCTTGGATATCTTGTGCTCGAGTCATTTCAGCCTTCATCTGTTGGAAGATATCGTTCATTATCTGGGAGAGGGTGTTTGCGTTTACTTCCCTGATATCGTTTCCCTTCTGAATGAGATGTTGACTACAGGTCATTCTTGGGTGAAACCCGTAATTGCCAAAGAACGGTGAGCATCCTGTTGTTTCCGAGGCGTGATTGTTCGACGCAAATTCTGCTATTGGTAGCCACCGTGTCCAGTTGTTCTGTTGATAATTGACGAAGGCCCTGAGGTACTGTTCCATAATGGCGTTCATTCGTTCTGTTTGTCCATCTGTTTGCGGATGAAACGCATTTGACAGCCTTCGTTCGATTCCGAGTCTTTCACAAACGTGTCTCCAGAACTCTGACGCTAATTCGGGTCCTCTGTCCGATACTATGGTGTCTGGTAAGCCATGTAACTTGAACACCTCTCGTATGAACATCTCGCCCAGCTTCTCGCCGTCTGTATCGTCCCGACATGGTACTAAGTGTTTCATTTTTGACAACCTATCAACTACTACCCATATGGCGTTGTACCCCTCGCTCTCTGGTAGTCCCACAACGAAATCCATACTCAGATCCTTCCATGGTTGTTGCGGTATTTCCAGTGGTTTGAGCCATCCGTGGATTTCTGGTGGGTTGCTTTGCTGCGTTGACATATGTGGCAGTTTCGTATGTACCTGTCCACGTCCTTCCTCATACCTGGCCATTGATGACTTCTTTTAAGTAGTTCGAAGGTTTTTGCACTTCCTGGATGTCCTGCTGCCGGTATATCGTGATGATCCTTTATCAGTTGAAGTTTCTTCGAAGTTTCTTCGCTGATGATTTCCATGGCGTTGGCACACAGTCCTTCGCTGCTGTCATACGGGCAGTCCATGCACAGTCTTTGAATCCAATTCCACAACTCTTCTGAACTAACTTCATCTGCTTCTTGACTGACTACTTCCGCAAACGCTACCACCAATCCTTTCTGTGTTCTTTGGTCAAGATTTTCCGTCTTCAGCACGATTTGTTGGGTTTTCACTGCCCCCCCCTTCGGAGAAATGTCTCCTGGCATTCTGGTGAGTGCATCGGGCTTCTGACCCTGTTTTCCTGGACGGTATATAATCTTGAACTTGAATCTTGACAGGAATTCAGACCATCTTGTTTGCCTTCTACTGTGTAGCTTTGATGTCATGAAGTACTCGAGATTCTTGTGATCCGTCAGTATTTTGATAGGTTGTACTGACCCTTCGCATTCCGGTCTCCTTTGTTCCAGGCCTTTAACGATGTCTCCCAGCTCTTGATCATAGATTTCATAATTTTCTTCCGCTGGTGTATGTTTCTTTGAAAAGATTGCCACTTGATGGAGGAATCCCTGATTGTCGTACTGTGATAATACTCCCGCGGATACATAACTCGATGCGTCGGTTTGCAGGCAATTTCCTTTTCTTAATCGCAGTGTGCTAGGACTGGTGCTGTTGTAAATGCTTCCTTCAATTCGGCAAATGCTCTCTTTTGATCCGGGCCGCAGTGAAAAGGTACCAGTTTCTTCGTAAGTTTGGTTAATGGTTGGACCACCCTGCTATGGTTTCTTATAAACCTTCGGTAGAAGTTTGCGAATCCTAAAAATGCTTGAACTTCCTTGAGCTTGCCAGGTGCTTCCCACTCTTGCCCGCTGGTACTTTTTCCGGGTCCATTCTAATCCCATTTACCCCAACTCTCAACCCCAGGTACTTCACTTCCTGTTGATGAAACTCGCATTTTTCCGCTTTCAGATATAGACCGGCCTCCTTAAGCGTTGTCATTATTGCTCTGACATGTGTCTTATGTTCCTTTAAATTGTCACTGTAAATATGGACGTCGTTCAGAAATGCCGTACAGAAGATGTCCAGAAAGGGGCGAAGAGTATCGTTGACAAATTGCTGAAAGCTAGCTGGTGCATTGGTGAGTCCAAAGGGCATAACGAGGGATTCGAACAGGCCATAGCAAGTTCTAAACGCTGTTTCCCATTCGTCTCCCTCTGCTATTCGAATCATGTTACAGGCGTCTCGGACATCCAGTTTGGTGTACCATTTGGCTGTCGACAATCTCAACAAGGTTTCCTCAATTAACGGTAACGGATATCGATTTTTTATGGTTCCTTCGTTGAGTCCTCAGTATTCCACACACAGTCGTAAGCCTCCATTTGGTTTAGGTGCGAACAACACCGGTGCCCTGCATGGTGATGATGACGATCTGATGAATCCCTTTGACAAGTTCTTTTCAATCCATTCTTTTAGGACCTGAAGTTCTTCTCTTGACAGGCTGTATATTGGTCCGAAGGGTGGGGTGAATCCATCTTGGAGTGTGATCTTATGATCGTATGGTCTGTGTGGTGGTAGCCTTTCAGCGATTACATTATCAAAGAGAGGGAGGAACTCATGATATTCCTTGGGAATTAATTGTTCCAGCGGTTTTTCTTGAAGGTCCTTCACCTCTAGGGCCTTGTTGATTTCATATAAAGTTACCGCGTACACCTTGAGTTTCTCCTTTTTATTCCGTCTCATGAATGGAGCTGCTGCTATGGCACATATGTCCAGTTTTGGTCCATCGGATTCCGTGGTTTCCATATGATTTCCCCATACCCATACGCTCGAATGATGTTAACAATGCTTCTGGCAGTAATTGCTTTCGAATCCTATTCTTTTCTTTTGGAATTTGACTGTAACATCGTGAAGTTGTAGCCATGGTAATCCATATACGATTGGATAGTGTCCAAGTTTTGTAACGAATGCTGGTAATTGTTCCTGATGTCCGCATATGCCTAAGTCCAGTTTAGCCATAGTGGTGATGGTTCCTGATTCGATGGGCCTTCCATCTATAACTTCTAATTCTCTTGATTCTTTTAATTCTCGTTGTTGTAATTGGTGATGGCGGACGAAATCTTTGTCAATAAATGCTATTCCAGTAGCTCCGCAGTCTATCAAAGCGTGGGTATCAATATCTTGTCTTCTATTTTCAGCGAGCTTTCACAACGAGATGTTTGCTTTCCATAGAAGACTATTTTATTTCTGCGCTTGATATAGAAAACTGCGACATACCAAAACTAGCATTGACTGACAAAGGTGATTCGTTTGCAGCGCAATTGCCATCCTGATTGCACTGGACTAAACTTTTCCTGATTCCACTTGTTTTCCTTTTCCTGTTGTCGAATCTGCATCCCCTTCATTCGCTGCCTTCTGAAATGGTGACACTTCCGTTTGTCCTGATGCTGCCTTCAATTTTCTTGGGCACGAGGCCGCGAAGTGTCTGCTATCCCCACAATACATACATAATCCTCCTTCCCTTCGTCTCTTCCTTTCCTCAGGTGTAATCATCTTTTCTTTCACTGCCGAAAGATCCATTGGAGCGGGACCGTGGTCACCTGGAACTGATCCTGCTGGTGCCGCGTCTGGGGCGGATGTGGTGTTGGTCGTTGAATCGGACCTCTTGTAACCCTCCCATCTCCCAGATTTCTTTTCCGCCGCTCTCCTTCTCAGTTGCGAGTCTCTTTTTGACACCATTTTGACGAATTCGATCATACTTTCTGGCTCCGCGATATGTTGTATGGAATCTTTGAGCTCAATGGATAATCCCTTTCGTAATGCGTCCAGTTGTGTATCTTCGTTCCACTTGGTGTCTACTACGTATCTTTAAAACTCCGTGTAGTATTGGGAGAATTCGCGGTCTCGTTGCCTGAGTGTTTCGAGTTCTCTCTTTGCCGTTGCTGCTCTGTCTTGATCTCCGAATGCTACATCCAGCAGGTCAACTAGATCTTTCAGGGTATTGAGCTTGACTTCCCCTGAGATTTCGCCACAGTGTGGCATTAACTGTGCCAGAGCCACTCCTTTCAGATATCCAACTGCATACCTCAGCTTCTTCTGTTCGTTGTTGAATGCCTTCTGTTTTCCGGCTATCTTCAATGCCAGCTGCACCTTCCACCCTCGAAGTTCCTTCCTATCTTCTCCTGAAAAACTGGTGATATCATTCACCTTCTCTTCTCGCTCTTCCCCTTCTGTTCTTACTCTTGACTCTCCCCCTCTTCCCTCTGTTGACTTCACAATCCTGGTTACCTGTTGTCGATTTTCTTCTGCCAGGTCCCTAAATTTCTCCATTTGAGCTTGAGCATCTTCCAGATCTTGTTTCAACTCCGCCAGGTCTGGATTTGCTTCCTGCAATGCTTGTTTTAGGATCCGGATTTCTTCAACCAGGTCCCCATGACTGCATGTTTGCGGTGTTTCTGTTGTTGCCGCTGTTTGTTGAGTAAGCAGTAATTCCTGCTTCAGTTGTCCCTTTCCTGGACGACTTTTTCTCCTTCTGCCAACAATTCCGATATTTGTACTTCCGCATTCTTCACAGATTGCTGTTCCTTGAGCAATTCGTTCAGTCTGCTGGTCGTTGGTAGTTGGCTTATTGCTCACAGCCCTTTGTTGATGTCCCTGATGTGCTCTCTGAGCTGTACTTCGCTCATGGTTTCTGTATCTTTTGTTGCCACAATTTCCAGCTCCATGTGTAAGGTCCTGTCAACGTGACATCGTGAGTCGATCGTGAAGATTCTCCGGACATCTTTCTGGTGATGTAGAGAGGCAGCCGTGAGAGGCGAGGTTCTGACAAACAGTCTCTGACTTTGTCTATGTTGTCTTGGATTTGTTGGACTGCCGCTTCGATTTCTGCTTCTAGAAACGGGTTGACCATCTACCAGAAAACACCTCGTGTTTGCTGGGTGTTGTTACGATGATCAGTGGGGTTGGTAAAGGAGCCGGATGTAATTCGCGGTCAAATCCCTTTCCTTGTTCGTCTTTTGTTCGTTGTAATCTGTCCACGAGATTTGGCTTCTATGTTCTGCTCTGTTGCCTTGATCGTAGATTCTGATATCGTTGATTGAGCTTTTGCTGCTCTGCCGATTGTTCTATGTGTTCCTCCGCAGTTATGTTCGCAGTAGCACGGTTCTTGTTTTGGCAATCGACGTGAAGACCGTAGTACTTGGTCCAGAAGTTTTTGAATACTGTTCGTCGATTTGGAGGCCTCCTCCGTTGTTTGCTGCTTCTGTCCAGTAACTATTCCAAGGAGATACCGCTTGTGGTTCGTCCCAGAAGTATGCTTCCAAAGGTTCTTCGGATTCGTTGAGGATAGCGTCGATGCTATCGAAGGCGTTCAGGGGTTCTTGTTCGAAGAGGTTGAGGGTTCGACCAGCTAGGTCGAGGAAATTGATTCGGGATTGTTGAGGTTTGTTGCTGTCGTATGCTGGCATCTAAAACAGCGTGGACCCTTCTCGTCGATGTGTCCACCGGCACACAACGCAGGAGTGTCTCCAAAAGCTGTGTACTGTGAGCTTGTTTTCGAAGTTTCCAACTGATTTAAACACGGAGCAAAGGGAGTTGCAGGGTCTATGGCAAAAGTAACAACCGCTTTGATGAGGGTAGCGGCACATATACTAAAATATAACCAGTAGAATCGATTGTAGACTCGTTCTTCTGTCAAGGGTTCAGGCTCGGAGTTCTAGGGGTTATAAAAACCAAACTAAGACGTAGATGTTGTGGGGTGAGCAGTGATCGCGGGTACTGCGTAACAGGCAAGAGACTCGAATTCCGGAATCACAGAAGTGAACACAGGTTGTTGCCAAGCTATTGATTGTTTTGTAGACTAGGAACGAGTGAAGAACACACCTATCCTCCACGAATCCAGCATCCTTATAGACAGTTAACCGACCGTCTTCACCTTTGCTCACTCGTTCTGAAATACATTCTAACTCCACCCAACATGTACGCAACCCTATCAGCCGCAGCCTATGCCATAACCATCACGCCATATTTACAACGCAACCAACAAAACCTGATTCCAACCAACAAACCTGATTCCAACAACAAAACCTGATTCTAACGAACGAAACCTGATTCCCTCGTATTCCTATATACCAATCATCGATCCATATTCCTCCCTCGATCCTCACTCGACACAACCGTGACACACATCTTCGAATGAGACTTGAGCACGGGTTGACGTCCTTCCCTTCCACCACCCAGGAGACATCATCCACGAAGCATAGCGTTGTGACTTCCGGCGTTTCTGTTTCTCCTTTCTTGAAGAGGCCGGCGATATATATTGCGAACAGAATCGGTGAAGTCGGGGATCCCTGTGGTACTCCTGTTTCGATATCCATCACTTCTCCCGTCCTTCCGTCCATCTTTATTTTACTTTCCTCTCAGACATGAATCTCTCCACCCACCTGCACAGGTCTGCTTCAAATGTCATGTCATCCATTATCTGGATCAAGTTCCTTTGCGCGATGCTCGGGAAGGCTCCCTTGACGTCCATCAGTATGGCCGATGCGATGTTCCCCCTCCTCCACGCTTCTTGCACTCTTTTCACCATCATCCCCACCGCGTCGACCGCTAATCTTCTTTTTCTGTATAACGGCAGAGGTCAGGCCTTAGTGGTTAGGGTTGCGGCTGGGCTGAGTAAGCACCAACCTTAACTAGACTCTGCACGACTGCCATCGTACGGTAGCGATTATCATACTTATACACAATCATACTGAATCACTTATTCTCGTTGGCAACTGTACCGACCCCAATGGACATACGAGCCGGTACGAAGCCATACCAGCCCGTATTCGCCCTTACACTATAATCGCTTTCCAGTCAGCGGTCACGTTTCGCTCACGGGAATTCGCGATATTTACCCCTTTTCTCAACGCGTCGGACACATATACAACGCCTGGAGAACCATCAGAAAAATTCTCAAACAGACTCGAATAAGTCAATTCCATACTCAATAGCATCAAGATGCCCCCAAAGATTCCAACTTGAACTCAGTTACACGTCACTGATGATCGCAGGAGTGAAGAAATGGTCCAAGCAGCAGCCTCTGCGTCGGGAAGCCGACGAACACTGAGACCTAGAATCAGTATCACCCCGATGGTCGAGCCGGAAACCGAAGTCGAAGACGACGAGGACGACGAGGACGACGAGGACGAAGATGCTGAAAACCCTACCTGCATTAGTGACTACGACAACATCCGATCAGCCATCACCGACGAAGACGTCCGAGAGATGTCAGCGCAGAACAAATTGATCCAAGCCATGATGAACCAGCAAGCCGATTGGTTGAGAGCTGAGAAAGAACGATTGACCCTCGAAACGGAGCGGTTGGCCTTGGATCGAGCCAAACAGGAAACTGCCACCCATGCGAAACCCAGGATTTTCGACATCGTCGCCCACAGGCGATTCTGCGGCGGAGCTAAGGAGTTAGACAAGTTTCTCGACGCGCTACGCTACAATTTCAACTCTCACAAGCATCTATTCCCACGTGGCGGACCCGATCAAGTGCATTATGCGGTCTCTCTTCATGATTCATGGAGTAACCATCACGACCATACCCAGCGGCAGACCCCAATGACCGACCAAGCCGAATGGGCTAGCGACCTACGGGCGGACTCAGATCCATGCTTTGAGGATTTTGACCTTTTCGCAGAGGAGATTTCCCGGATCTACGGAGATAAAGACCATCGCAATCGTGCAGTGCTGAAGATGCTGGACGAATATATTCAACTCCCAAACGAACCGGTTAGAACCAATGCGAATCGTATTAAAGCTAATTGGAGACAGGCGGGTTGGAACTCACCGATGCTGGAGATAGCACACTACGATTTGGCCTGGGGAGGCCGGCGGCACCATCTCAAAAATAAGATCGGGCCTATGACCCCGAAATCCGGACGATTTGAATCAGTCGAATAGCTATTCGACAAGGCCGCATCTTCGGAGGTGGTACACACCCATTACAAAGGAAAGGAACCTGGCAGCCAACAAAAACAGCAAGATTCGTCAAACAAAGGCGGAAAGCGAACCTACCGACCGTCCATCTCTGAACCATCAGAAGCCATACAGACCCAGAAATCGTCAGGTGGAGGTGGCGGCAAATCGAGAAAATACGGAAATTCCAGCGGAGGAAGCAATCTTTCCAATTTACTGCCGGCACCCTGGACCTCAAAAGACGACCATGAGAACCGGAAGGCCAACCAGCAATGCACACGGTGCGGAAACAAAGGTCATAAAACTCGCCACTGCACCAGGTACAGCAGACCAAATATGCCCGAATTAGACTCCAACTCAGGTGGAGGCGGTCACCAGGTGAAACGTCAAAAATCCTTCGACACCCAACAGTCAAAAAACTCACATACCTCTCCCGGCACCTAGCACGGCGGGAGAGGCCGGATGAACAGGAGTTAGGGCTGGAGATATTAGGGACGAGGGCGTTGTTGGCAACTATAGATGAGATCCAGCCCCACCGATTAGCCCTCAAATCGAGAGTTATTTTGGAACCACCCAGGGCTCTCTTTTCAAGTCAATACTTATGTGGTACAGAGAAACCCGATTCATCGCATATCGTTCATGAAGTACAAATTCGAGATCGACACGGCGAAATGCAGCGCGTTCGAGCACTCATGACTGCGGCGTCGAGCATCTTTATGGCACCGAGGCTGTTAGGTGACTTGGGCTAAAACACGAACACGCATTCACTTCCACCCAGGGCCTCAATGGTCAAATGATGATGTCTGCGAAGGAGAGCGAAAAACCAGCTTCTCGGTTCAATATTATGAGCACTTGGCTCCGGTTGACGAATCGGAGGTGCTGGTCGTGCCAATGGCATACGACCTGGTTCTCGGTCTACCTTGGTTCAAGGAGAGGAACCCTGAGATCGACTGGATCACCGGTCGACTTCTCTCTCTGCGGACCCCTAGAGCGATGCAACACGGCGGCCACCAACGTGACGTCGGAACCTCCACAGGGAACAGATAGTTTCGGCTGCAGGAGGGCGGTGAAGAGAATAAGCCTCCAGACATACATCTGCTTGGAGCCACCGCATTCGATGACCTAGTAGCTAGCGACGAGGTTGTGCAGGTTTTCGCCATACGAATTGACGATTGCACAGGGTTGCTGGAGCTTGCATGGAAGGCACTACGACAAGGTGGGAGAAAGCCCCATGAGCTGGACGAGCGGCAGGAGCAGCAGCGGTAGTTGCGGCAGAAGAGGTCCTTACGGAACCTTGAATGACTGCTACCTGCTCGCCGAGTCACGAAGGGAGCAAGCCATCCGCGCACCGTCCATCGAGATCGTGCGATTGGCATCGCTACTCCCGGGATTCCTTACCCTCCATCAGACCAGGTTAAAGCACACAGCTAACAAGATTAGATGGAGCGATTTTAGAGACTATAGCCACAGACGACGGAAGTCACATCCCGCAAAGTACCGAGAGTTTGTGGAGGTCTTCAGTAAGGCTAGGCCAAGACACTCCCGCCCACGCCGATCGACCACGCGATTGATCTCGAGCCTGGTTTCAAGCTACCATCTGGGCACATCTATAACCTGTCGGAAGTCGAATTAAAGACTCTGAAGGTTTACATCGAGACGAACCTAGCAAATGGGTTTATTCAGCGGTCATCATCGCCGGCGGCGGCACCGATACTTTTTGCCAAGAAGAAGGATGGAGGATTAAGGCTTTGTGTGGACTACCGCGCGCTCAATAAGGCGACGGTTAAGAACCGGTACCCTCTCCCGTTGATTTCAGAGATTCTTGACCGTGTAGGAGGTGCCAGGGTCTTCACGAAGCTCGACCTCCGCGGAGCCTATCACCTTATTCGAATCAAGGAGGGCGACGAGTACAAGACGGCATTCCGAACCCGGTATGGCCAATTCGAGTACAAAGTCATGCCATTCGGCTTAACGAACGCACCGGCTACTTTCAGGCTTATATCACGATTGTCTGCGGCCATACATTGACGACTTTGCTGTGTGCTACCTTGATGATATTCTCATCTATTCGACAAACTAGAAGGAGCACGACGAGCGCGTACGAAAGGTGTTGGAAAGACTCCAAGAATTCGGACTCTATTGCAAGGCGGAAAAGTGCCAATTTGGAGTCTTGGAGGTCGGCTACCTCGGCTTCGTGATCAGTTCTGAAGGAGTCGGCATGGAGTCGGACCGAATATCAACAATCGAAGATTGGCCGCCTCCTAAGTCAGTCCATGACGTCCAAGTGCTGCTCGGATTCACGAATTTCTACCGGAGGTTCATCCGAAATTATGCCAAGGTAACCTTCCCACTTACGGAGTTACTGAAGAAGGCAGAAAACACCCGTGAACCAAAAGAACAGCCAGGCCGATCGGAGGACGAATGAACACACCGCGCAAGTCAACCACCAAATGGGAATGGACCCAGGAAGCGGAACTGGCTTTTCGGAAACTCAAGAAAGCCTTCACCGCAGCACCAATTCTGCAGCATTTCGATCCTGCCAAGCCGATCGTTCTCCAAACCGATGCGAGCGGCTTTGCGATTGCAGGCATCCTAAATCAGTTTGACGGCTTTGGAACCCTCCGGCCAGTCAATTTCTACTCTCGACAGTGCTCTCCAGCTGAGCAGAACTACGATACATACGACCGAGAACTGCTTGCCATCATCGAGACCATGAAACAGTGGCGTCACCACCTCGAGGGAGCCAGACACAGGGTCTTGGTGCAGCGCAATCATAAGAACCTTGAGTATTTCCAAACCTCCAAAGTGCTCTCACGGCGACAGGCAAGATGGTCGGAAATCTTATCGGCGTATGACTTTACCATTGAGCACCTAGAAGGCACCAAGAATCCCGCCGACGGCCCGTACAGACGGCCCGACTAAGAACAAGGTTACGAAAAGCCGATCGGGAGACTCTTGGCAACCCTGGCAGTGAGGGCCATTACACCTGAAGTCGAACCGTACGATGATCTCCTACCGGCAATTCAGAAGGTCTTGTCTTCCGACACATTGGCAATCGACGTGAATGCGAAGATAGTCGACTCGCCCATGTCAAACACCCCCGAAGACGAAACCAATGGAAGGTCGTCGCTGGAGCTCTGACTTATGAAGGGAGGATATACGTTCCCGCAGACGAAGTGCTTCGTGCTAGAGTGGTAAGTCCTTCCATGATAACCACGAATCAGGTCATTTCGGAGCCCTTAACACCGCTGAATTAGTTTCTAGGGATTTCTATTGGCCCGCAATGGACGCGCACATAAGGAAGTACGTCAGCGTCTGCGAAGTTTGCCACCGCGTCAAGGCCCACGGCATGCTCGACACGGCACAATGATGCCCTTGGCACCTCCGACACGACCCTGGGAAGGCGTCACAATGGATTTTGTCACTGACTTGCCGGAATCAACTGCATCCGAGTATAAGGGAATCTTAGTCATTGTCGATCGACTAACGAAAATGGCGATCTACCTGCCGTGCCGAATGGACGTCGATTCACCGGAACTGGCCAGGCTCTTCCTCGAGCATGTCATTTGCAAGCATGGTGTGCCTGACAACGTCGTCACCGATCGAGGAGGCCTATTTACGAGCCGATTCTGGACGAGGGAATGTTCCCATATGAGCACTGACGACCGACTCTCGACAGCCTTCCACCCACAGACGGACGGCCAACGGAGAGGCAAAATCAGACGATGGAGCAGTACCTCCGAGCCTTTTGCAACTACGAGCGGATAACTGGGTTGAGCTTCTCCCATTGGCCGAGTTTGCATACAACAACTCCGTACACCACTGACGAGGATGACCCCCTCTGGGCCAATTACAACTACCATCCACCCCTGCAGTTCAAGGCTCCAAAGGCCCCTTCGAACATGAGGTCGGAGATCCAAGCAGACGCGATGACAGCCGCGCTAGCCGAGACACACCAAAAGCTCAGCGAGAACCTTCTAGAAGCCCAGGAGCGGCAAGCCAAGTACGCCGGCGGCAAAGAAGTTACCTTCGATGTCGGGATAAAGTTTGGCTCTCGACGAAAAACATCCGTACGACGAGGCCGTCTAAGAAACTGGACTATAAATGAGCAGGCCCATATATGGTGAGTAAGGTCATCAATAAGAACGCTTACACACTAGACCTTCCGAGAATGATGCGAATTCATGACGTCTTCCACGTTCTCTGCTCGACCCATATACGCCCCCAATCGCCGGCCAGCCGCCATCAGAGCCTCAGCCGACGATAGTCGACGATTCTGACGAATGGGATGTCGAACGAATCCTTGACTCTAAACGACGTTATCGACTTCTCCACTACTTAGTTGAGTGGGCAGGCTACAACCACATCCGAAGGAGCTGGGAGCCCGTAGAAAACCTCGAGAATGCTCAAGAGCTAGTCAACAGGTTCCATCAGGAGAATCCGGATAAACCCCGAAGGTAACTGGAAAACCACTATACGAAGGATTTGGAGGATTTGGAGGAATTTGGCCGAAATTGGCACCTTTGAGTTTCCCCTTTCTTGATTCTTCTCTTTTTATGGATTTCGGCCCGGTACAAATGGCGTCGGCACGGGTTTTACCACCTACCACTGGAGGTGGATTTCCCTGTGCACCGAATGCGCCGTGAGGTTGCCCGATTGGCTCTGATCGGTTGTGGGACTTATGATGACGTGCGAGGCCTATACAAAGGCGCACGAACCTGGATCTTACTTCTTCTTCATGTATATATATTTAGCAGCCCAGGAGGTCTGCGCCGAGAGAGCAGGATGATGTAACGGCAGAGGTCAGGCCTTAGTGGTTAGGGTTGCGGCTGGGCTGAGTAAGCACCAACCTTAAGTAGACTCTGCACGACTGCCATCGTACGGTAGCAATTATCTTACTTATACACAATCATACTAAATCACTTATTCTCGTTTGCAACCGTACCGACCCCAATTAACATACGAGCCAGTACGAAGCCTTACCAGCCCGTATTCGCCCTTACATTCTGCATCAAACTGGCTGTCGTGTAGCAGTCCTCTCCCCTCGCACTCCTCTGAGAGTCTCGTTGCCACCACATTTTCGACCACTTTTTCTAAGCAATTTTCGAGTGGGATAACCCTGTATGCCTTTGCTTGATGGTAGTCTGGCTATCCCGGCTTGGGTATCACTACTCCTGTCACCGTCTTTCAATCCTTCGGATGATGTCCCAATCATATTGTCGTTTTCACTAAGGCTACTATTCTGCTCACATCCCACTCCCACAGCAGTCTTATTATCTTGAAGTTAATTGTATCTGGTCCTGGTGCATTCTTGACGTTCTGTGTATAGATAGCTTCCTTGACCTCTTCTTCGGTGATCTCCAGGTAGGTCTATCCCCCACCTCCCTCGCCTTCTTCATCATTCCTGGCAATGGTTTTGGGAACCCGACCTCTTGTATGAGCTCAGCTTTTTAGCTCCATGAAGTCGCCAACCCTCCTTCTCGTTTCTGCAGAGCGTTCAACTTAAGTTGTCCCTGCTTTCCAGTATACTTTAGCGCCCTCCACACATTGTTTCTTTCTGCCTCTTGCACAAAGGTATTCCAGCACTCTCGCTTGCTCTCTCTGATAGCTTTTCGCAGTTCCTTCCTTGCTGCCTTGACGGATGCGTGGTTGGTTCTGCCTCCTCATCATTCCCTCTTCACGAACTCCAAAATTTTCCCGTTCTCCGCTGTCCTGGCATTCCACCACTTCTTGGATCTCACACATATTCTGACTTGCATTACCTTCTGAGTCAGTACCCTGGTGACTTCGTTTTTTATCACCTTCGCTTCGTCTTCCAGCTCTTGGATCGTGCTTTCTTCCGACAAAGCCTTCCTGCTTCTGCTCCATTTGCCCCAGCTCTTCTTCATCTCCTTTAAATCCTCCTCTTCAATTTCGTCAATATTCCACGCAATCACTTCGTGGTTCATACCATCCTCCGATTTTCTCCCCAACTCTATTTCGATCATCTTATGGTCCGACCTTATATCTTGTTCGTCCTGTGACATTGTTCTCGCCGATGCATTCGTGACCTGACCCCCTCTTACTAGCGTGACATCAATTATCCACTCAATCAGCTCGTTGTTTATCCATGCAACTCTGGTCGGCTGGCCATCGTTGATTACCTCTAGATCGTGTTATAAAATGAGGTTTTCCAAGAAACTAGCATTCCTTCTTTGACTGCACCCACTGTTCCACCATGGGCTGTGAGCGTAGAAATCACCACAGACTACCACGTTGCTCTAGGCGATCATTTCATCCAATCTCGCCTCCCTTGTTGGTCGGGCTGATGGTCTGTCGTTATCTTCTTTGAGTGTTTGGTCATAGACATTGTCAATTCTGACCTTGACTCCTCTCTTGTTGGTGACGTCAAAAGCCTGTATCTCCCCTCAGCCTCCAAAGTCCCCCAATTCGTCGCCAACAACTGTCGTGTCCACTATTACTGCGGTCATCGTTCTCTTCCCTCTTATCAGTCTGAAAGCCGGATGACTAATATGGTACTCCTCCTCCTTTCCTTTTCCCTGATATGGCTCTTGCATTACCACCAAATCTTCCCTTCTTTCCACCCTCTGTTCTAGCGCCAGGAACGTGCTATTCTTCGCCTTCCCACAATTGGCTTGTAGGACTTTCACCATTGCGTCTCTGGGATTGACTCTTCTGACCCTTGTTGCGTTGCCACAACTTGGATCGCTTCTTTGTCTCTCTCTGCATCTTCACTGGCCGGGGTCTCAGTCTCGTTCTGCGGTTTCATATCGTTTCGGACGCTGTTTCTCCCTCTGACTCTCTCCCTCCAGCTTATCCTCTCCTCCTTGGCCTTCTGAATTGCCTCCTGTTTCTTAGGGCACGCGTTACTTTTTCCAATATGGTTCCCCTTGCAGTTGGCACACGTGTCATTGTTGTGTGTGCAGTTCTGGCTCATCTTAGCCTTGCACCCCACAACGTCACATTGATGGTCTTCCGTTGTGTATTTCCCAGCGCACAGCATGCACTTCACCACGCTCAGCCCCAGCCTGCCGCACTTCGAGCCATGGTGTCCCCATCCACAGCAACTTTTGCAGAAAGTGTCTGGTCCGGTGTGAATGTACCTTGCCACCTCATGCCACACTCCTGCCGCCCTCAATCCTTCCTCTAAGCACCTCTGTGCTATGTTCTTTCCTTTGATCGAGAAGACCACTGACGTCGCCTGTTTCTCCCCACTCCTCCTCTTCTCCTCATTATCTGCGGTCTTTCCAAGCCAATTGATAGGCATCGGAACGACTACTCCCTTGTAGTGTTAGCAACGGTTCCAAATTACGGGTCCGGGTCGGTTCCGGTTCGGAACCGCTTGTGATTGGGCGGTTCGGTTCCATGGGCGGTTCGGAACCGGAACCGACCCAGACCCGCCGGGTTTTGGCGGGTTTCTTCTCAATAACTATCGCTCCAATTAAGTATTTGAGTTCTGATTGGATCACAATATGTTATATACGTAGATTATGCAGTTTTTGACGCTCTTTCACGTCCCGGTCTCCGATTTGCGATACGATTAGTATTCGTTGAGTCGCTGCGAAAAACAGTCGATTTTAGACGTATTTTCGGCTTAATTTCACAGCGACTCAACGAATACTAATCGTATCGCAAATCGGAGACCGGGACATGAAAGAGCGTCAAAAACTGCATAATATACGTATATAACATGTCGCGATCCAATCAGAACTCAAATACTTAATTGAAGCAGAAAAGCTGTGATTATTGGGGCCGATGAAAAATGAGGCTCTGCTGCAGGTAAAACCCGCCAAAACCCGGCGGGTTTCGGTGCGGTTCCGGTTTTTAACCGTTTGTGATTGGGCGGTTCGGTTCCTTGGCGGTTCCAGAACCGACCCGGGGCTGCGGGTCCGGTTCCGAACCGGACCGCGGCCGGGTAACCCGGACCCGTTGCTAACACTACTCCCTTGTTTTCTGCCTGTATTTCTTGCCTGAGTTTCTCCAGGCCTCCCGACTTCTCAACTGCATACTAGTCAAAGCTGATCCCATGCATCTTCACCTTCTCCCAGGTCTTGTTCTTTTTCAAGTCGATGATCCCTTGGTCGATACATCTTGCTGCATTGACCACGACTGCTCTCCAAGCCACTAGCATGTCCGCCGACGCTTCTGGAGTGGCCAAGGCCGTGATCGTTCCTCTGAAATTAGTGGTGATTGTCCCCATTCTGATATGGTGGGGGGCTCCGGCCGCGTGCAGCGCTCTGTTAACCGCAGATACAATTTCAACGTCCTGCTTCTGAAAAGTCGGGAGTGCATTGTTTCTTTTGAAGGTAACTCTCCTATTCTCCACCGTGTTCTTGTTTGTGGGGATTGCCGCCATGTCGTCTTGCTCCTTCTTCTCCACCTTCCTTTTTCTCTCGACAACCTGGAACTCGCCCTCCTTCTCCTTGTTCTGCCCTTTTGCCGACGCTGCTGCCTTCTCTGCATATGTTGGCTTACTTTCCTGTTGTTGTTTTTGTTGCTGCTGCCGTCCCTCTGGTTTCTTCACCGCCTTGGTTTCCTTGGCCTCCGCCCTCGGTCCCCCGGGCGCGTTCGCCGGAGCTTCATTTTTGGGGGGGGCGATCAATGTTGCCTTTTCTCCACCTGTAAATTGGATAGCCTTTGGGGTGGCTCTAACGATCGGGACCGCCGGTGCATGTTTTGAGGCCTCCATCTGCAGTCTCTGTGCATTCATCTCCTCATTCATGACTCTCTCCGTCAGTACCTGGACTTCTTCCATCACATCTGGGTTTGTTTCCAAGTCCATATCCGTGATTCCCTTCGCTTCCTGAATCTCCTTCTGGATGTCCCTCCTTTTTTTGTTGTTGATTTCCGCAACCATGGTTGTAATGCTTGCTGTCCACAGCACGTGCTCCTCATGGCGGAATTCCCACTTCCCCTCTCTCTCGTCCATCGACGCCTTCACTCCTGACCATTGTTCCTCTTCGCCTGCTGCGTGGGCTTCCAACATGTTTGTTATATGTCTGGCGGTTCGGAGCAGCTGCGCCAGCTCCTGTGCCTGCTGTCAAATCGTCCTTTCCATGCGGCTCCTCCAGTCCTGCGGGGGCTTCGAAAGCTCTGGATTCTCGCTCCTCAGTCTCTTTCCATTTCCGTTGCGCTCCAGCGGCTCAGCCGCGGTCACGATCGTGATTGTGGGGATGACGCATGTCGTCGAAGCGTTGCCGGAAGTGCTATTCGCCGCATCTGTTCCTGCAAATCCCTCCAAATTCGTGTCCCCTCTCTGAGCTGGTGTTCTGATCCCCTCATCTGCTACACCGGTGGGGCTCTCTCTTCCCGTGGTTGCCATCGTTCCTGGCTTAGTCGTCGCGTTGTGGACGCGTTCTTGCTTCGTTGGCGAAGTGCCCAACCTCTTCCGACGGTCCGGATGCACCGGGGATGTCGTACCAGGGACAATTCGATGCTAGAAACTGATTTCCGGTGTCCGATTGTCGATTACTGCTGTGGTTGGCGACTTATTTCGCGGTTTCCGATATAGTTACGGACGTGATAATGGTGTTGTGGAATAGCTTGAACGATCTTACCTGGATGGCACTTGAGATTCTGCGTATTTCAGACGTCAACTAAGCCAGAGAGAATCTTCAGAGGAGCTAAAATCACAATTTCAGATTGCTGAAACTATCTTGGTAATTATATATTTAAGGTATTAGAGTGCTGTAAGTCTTGGGAATAAGATGGTCTGATTGGTGATGTGCATACTAAGATCAATAAGATGGGGTGTACGTTGGATGCATTGCATCAAGAATCAATGGCAAAGGAAAATTAGACCCACGAGAATGTACTACTAGATATATATATTTAAAGTTTCACCCCCGGCCTGCAGTTACCTGTAGTCCAACTGCGGGCTATTCGGCCCATCGTTTACCCAGGCGCCCGCAGTTTCCACCTGCTGAAAGCCTGCCAGGTGTGGGCGGCATATATGGCCCGGTCCACCAGGCCGGCGATGTACGGGCCCGGCCGGGCTTACCCCTCAAACTCGCCTGCCTGGCCCATCAGGATCACAGGATACCACCAGCCCACCACAAAACAAAACCAGCAAAAGCAAATTCTTGGTGATGTATTGTAGAAATAAGAACTGCAAACAATGCAACTACCAAGGGAACTGACCCCTACTTGCACCCAACGAATGCGCCCTCTGCTACAGCACAGATGGGCATTGGGTGTATGACTGCCCGAACAGAAAGACATCAGGCGAGAGTCATGGTGGAAACAGCAGTGGTGGAGATGTGTAGTTGGCTAGAAACGTGATGTCTATTCTCAGGGGCCACACTCTAAGTATATACAGTGTTGAGCCGCACATGTGACTCAGAACGTAACCCTAACCCAATACGTACATCCTACATCCACCTCCCTTCACAAAAAACTTCCCGCCCATCTGTCAAAAAAAGAAAAGAACACTGCTTCATCGCCTTTCCACTCTTAGGTTGCCATTGCTGCAATTCTTGGGCTCTTTCTCGTCGGCAGCAATCCTTTGGTTTTAATTGTTCCTGGTTTGGTCGTTGCCGACGGGTGTGCGGGGCGTAGATTCTTAGGGAGGAGTTTGTTGAGCTTTTCGTGATTGAGCGCAGCTGCATACTTTTGCACTGTTTCTCTGCCTCCGAAGCGAGTGAGGTTCGTCAGCGGCTCCCATGTGCTCTCCTCTGCTGACTCGCCCTCCCACTGTACTCGGAACTGGGCCTTGCCGTCTTCGCTGGTTCGCCACTCCCTGATCGCTTCCACTCCTTGCTCTACTTCGCCGCTCTTTCTGACTCTGATCGGTGGTGGTGGGTGCTGTGGTCGGGACTCGTCAATAGTGCACCGCTTGAACTCACTGACATTGTAGGTTTTGTGTATGCGGAGATGCTCAGGCATGTTGGTGATCTCGAAGGCATTGCCCCTGCCACGCTGTATGCCGAGTGTGTATGGGCCGACATATCGTTGTTGTAGTGCTCGACTAAGCCGCGCGCCCGCTTGGTTCGTTTCGGTGCCTGGTGTTGCTGCACCGTAGCTCAATGGCATGTTGCGGGTGTTGATCATAACTCTGTCGCCAGTCTGGAAGTTGTGTGGCTGGCGCTTCTTATTTGCCTCGGCGGCTTGGGCGGCTTGGGCGATCGCCAGCTGGTCATGAAGCTGGGCAAGGATGTCTGCCATGGTTGTCACGAAGCTGACCGCTTGCTGCCCTCCTTGCCGAGTTGAATTTGCGGAGGTTGTGACGGCGATAATATCGAGGGGCATTCGTGGGACGTATCTGAGGTCTGCTTCAAACGGGGTTTTCTCAGTTGCCTTGTGCTTGCTACCATTGTATGCGAATTCTGCCAATGGTAGTAGCTTTGCCCAACTTCGTTCATTGCCTGCAGCGAAGGTACGGAGGTAGCGTTCAATGATACTGTTGACCTTCTCTGCAAGCCCGTTTGTCTGTGGGTGGAACGCCGTCGACATTCGTAGATTAGTCCACCAGATTTCGTTCAGGTGCTGCCAAAAGTCGGGAGTGAATCTGACGTCTCTGTCGCTGACGATGGACTCTGGGATCCCATGTAGCCGGAAATACACGTCGATGAAGATCTCCGCGAAACGTTGAGCTGTGAGGTCTTTTTCGGTCGTGGCCGTCCAGGTAGCTCTTTGGTCAGGGCGTCAACGAAGGTGATGATTGTGTCATTCCCGTCGCTCACTGGTAGCTTTGTAATGAAATCGATGTTGATGCGTTGCCACCGCTCGCTGGGGACTTCCAGAGGTTGCAGTAGGCCATACGGTCTCTAATTTGTCGACTTTGCCCGGTGGCATGCAGCGCACCCCTTGACGTACTGTTTGACCGTCTGAGACTGGCGCGGCCAAAAGAACCGTCTGCCGACTGTTGATGCCGTTCGATCGATTCCAAAATAACCGCCCACTGCTGAGTCGTGTGCCTCGTGTAAGACCTTGATCTGGAGCTCCTTGGGTATGCAAAGGCGGTCAGTTGCGCGATGCAAAATTAAGCCGTCATCGTTCATCCAATAGTGTCGCGCTCTATCTTGTCGTTGTTTCTTCTGTCCTGGGGTTTCCTGGTCTTGATTCACCGCGGTGCCTTGGAGGTCCCGATATACCATGCCAAAATAAGTGTCCTTCGGGTATGCTACCCGCATCTCGCCCGTCCAACCGTCAGCTTGTATAACGCTTGCATGCATCAGTTCCGCCGTGGTGTCATTATTCTCCTAGTCATTCTTCTTTATATCGTCGGGGGTTGTTCGCGCTGTGCGCGGTAGTGGTGGGTCTTTTTAGTCGGGCCGCCGGCTGAGCGCGTCCTGAATATAGTTCCGGGCTCCCGGTAGATACTCGATTTCGAAATCGTACTCCATCAGGGTCTCTAGGAGTCGCATTTGCCGACTCGTTAGGCGTGGCTGCTTGAGGATATGCTGCAGGGCCGAGTGGTCTGTTTGAACCTTGAATCCGCCGGCTCCATGGAGGTAGAAACGCCAATGCTCGATCATGTCCTTGACACCCAAAAGTGCCTTGTGGTAGGTTGAATATCTAGTCTCTGCATCGTGTAACTTACGGGAAAAGTAAGCGATGATTCGGTCCGTCCATTTGCCGTCCTCTATCTTTTGCATTTGCCGCAGTGTGGCTCCAATCGCGAAATCCGAGGCATCTGTCCTTACTAGGTATTGACCACCTTGTTTCGATGGTAACGCGAGTGCCGGGTGCGCCAGCATGCCTGCCTTGAGAATATCGATTGCGCTGGTCACCTGTTTCCACTTTTCCGGGTCGTTCTGCACTCTGTTGAACTCTGTCGGCGTTATATTTAGTAAGGCGGTCAGGGGGGCTGCGATTTTAGCGAAATTTTTAACAAAACGGCGGTATACCCCCGCAAGCCCAACAAAGCTGCGCATTTCTTTCGGTGTCGCTGGGTCTGGCCAGTCTGCGATCGCGGTGATCTTCTCTGTAGTCATCGACACACCATCTCCGTTGACCATGAATCCGAGGAATGGTGCTTCAGCTTTACCGAACTGACACTTTTCGCTCTGCAGTCGAAAACCCTCCCGGCAAACGGAATCGAGTACAGCCTGCACATGTTTCTCGTGGGTCTCCGGGTCTTTGGAATATATCATGATGTCGTCCAGGAACATGATGCAATAGCCATCGTCGATGTGTTTCTTCAGGAGGTCTGTCATTAACCTCATAAATTTGCTTGGTGCATTGGCCAGACCAAACGGCATTACCAGCCATTCGTACAATCTGTCGGGTCCGATGAAGGCCGTCTTCTCAATCGAGTCTGGGTGCATGCGGTGCTGATGGTACCCGCTGTGGACATCTAGCTTGGAGAAGCATCTGGCGCCTTGCAAGCGTGCAATGAGGTCCTCTGGATGCGGCAATGGGAAACGATCCTTGATTGTGATTTTTTGAGAGCTCTGTAATCAATGACCATTCGGAGCTTGCCGTTCCCTTTTGGTACGAAGAGCACCGGTGCTGCGTTATGGCGAGTGAGAGCTGCCTATCTTGCGTTTTTCCAGTAGCTCGGCTGTCTGATTTTTGTACTCTTCCCACTCTGCCACTGTCTGTCGGTACGGGCTGCGGTGTGGCGGTTGTATCCCCGGGATTGTTCTGATATGAAAGCCACCAGATGCTCGTGTTGGCGGCAGTCCTTCGGGTTCCAGGAAAAGGTCGTGGTCTTGCTCTCGTACGCGTCGTTCGAACTCCGATAATTCGGTTACACCACCGTCCTCTGGTGTCCCCTCTGCGGTCATGCATTCCATCCAGATCGCCGCGCAGTCTGCCTTGAATGTCGCCTCGTCGACGATCTCCCCGATTACCACTTCATCCACCATCTCAGCTCCGAGCTCCATCGCTAAGAGTTCTCCCACCGTATTGCTATTTTCTTTCAGTTGTACTGGCTCTCTCTTTGCTGCCACCGCCAGGAGTTGGGTATTTTCTTCCCTTCGTCTTTTTTGAGCCCGTCGATTCTGTATTTGAAACGGTTTTCCATCTCCATCACCGCCTAACCATAACCGGTTCTTTTTATGATTGACATGGTGTGGGATCTCCTCCATCCAGTCCTTTCCCAAAATAATGTCATATTTGGCTAGCGGGTAGACGACGAACCATCCTTGGTATGCCAGCCCGCCAATGTCCAGGTTTAGGTGTACTTCCTCCAGTGGTAGGGTTTCGACTTTCCCCGCGGTGGTCAGTTGCATGTTTCCATGGTGTCGAGCTTTTGGTTTGCCGTTAAGTAGCTTGTGTAAGAAATTTGGACTGACGAACTTATGGCTGGCACCGCAATAATATAGAGTATATGCTTGCACTCCCTCTTCTTTTCCTCTTTCTGGTGAGTGGCTGGGTGAGTATAACACGGGGAGGTTGAAACGAAGCAGATTTGAGCTATCTCTTTCGGAGTAAAACAAATTAACATTAGTACTCTTACGAACTCTATCTCTGCCTGCCTGAACCCCCGCCCCTGTTCCCCCCGTACATTGTGTCTCCGGAGGTGCTGTGCACTCGGCAGCACCCCTAGGTGTTTCCCGCATTCTCTCCCGCTTGGCCTGCTGTCTCGCCCTGACCTCCCGTTGCTTCCGTCGCATTCACCTCCCGCTGAGCATTCCCTTCCTGTTGGGCCCTTCCTCCTCGGCCACATCGGCCTCCTCGGCCACTGCTGCCATAACCTCCTCCACGTCCACCACGACCTCCTCGACCACCGCTGTTTCCACCGTTACTCTCGGCTGATGTCTCTCGGTTCGGGCAGTCATACGCCCAGTGCCCATCTGTGCTGTGGCAGAGGGCGCATTCGTTGGGTGCTAGTGGGGTCGGTTGCCTTGGTAGTTGCCTCGTTTGCGGTTCGTATTTCTACCATACATCGCCGAGATTTTGGCTTCCCTGGTTTTGTCTTTCGGTGGGCTGGTGGTGTCAGAGTCGGCTACGAACCCATCGACCTTTCCAATGTCGGTTCTCCACCCATCTCTCTCCTGAAATTCCGATATTGGATGAACGATTTGTAGGCTCCCTCGTTCTATCGTAGTTTCGACGCGTAAGCTTCTAGTAGCTGCTGTTGGGTCATCGGCGAGTGTGGGTCAAGTTGTAGTCGTAGTCACCAGAACTCCTCATTGAAGGTAGCTACATGCCACTTGGCCGTGATCGTGAGGCGTTGCCACTCGTCTTCGAAATTCCGGAGTGCATCCAACAGAGTGAACTCCTCCTTCAGGCTCCTGCAAAAATTGTCCCATGTTGGGTACGGTTGGCTATTCGGGTACTTGGATGTCGCCCACCTGCCGGCAGTCTCCTTTAGTTGAAGCAGGGCATACCGGGTCCAGCCATCAGTTCTTGGGGTACCTTCGTCCATTGTTACTGTCGTAGGGGTGGCGATGCCGCTCCCGGCTGGGGTTCTGGTGTCGTTGGTTGTAAGCCATCCAATTTCGTAACAGTGCGCTTCGAACTGGCGTTGGAGATCGTTGATGAAGTCGCCCACAATCTGCATATCTCTCTCTCCCTTAAAATACCGGTAGTCGTTTCGGGTTGATTGTGAACGTCATATTTCTTGTCCCCGTTCCCGCATCTTCGTAATTAAGGTTTCTTGGACTGACCGACATCATTGTTCATACTGCTTGTTCCGCCGCTCTTGTGGCTTCCTGTGCTTCGGCCAGTTGCGTTCTGAGTTGGGCTGCTTCCTGTTGGGCTTCCTCCGCCTGTGCTCTCGCCGCTAGCGCTTTCTCTCGTTGCCCGATCGGCCTCCTCCTCTCTCCCGCCGTTTGCTGCTCGTAGCTGTTGTTCTCTGTTCTCAATTGCTGTTCTCCATTGCTCGCTCTCTGCTTCTTCGAAGCATTCCGCCCAAATCTTCCACCGCGGCGATGTACCGTCTCCACCGCCGATCTCCTCTGAACCGTTGATCGCTCTCTCTAGTATCCAGTTGCGCACTTGGGGAATTCGTCCGTTCCGGGGTCCTCGTCGTCCGGGTCCCGCAAGAGATTGACTGGGTCCCCCTGGTACTCAGGGTCGTGATACCACGGTTCGTTATTGCTGTTGCTGCTCGCATCCGGCTGAGGTGTCATCATGCTCTGCCTCGGCACCCTTCTTGGGGTCACTGAACGTGCCATTGGTTCTCTTTCTCTGGGTCTCTTTCTCCATGTCTCGCACGTGTTCTCGCACGTGGTTTCGTTTGTCGTCTCGTGTATAGTGTCTCGTGATTTCTCTTCGACGCGTCCGGGGGTCTCGGTGTAACGCGTGCGGATTAGGGTCTCTGTGTAAAGTTATCGTAGGTCCTCTCGATCTGCTCGATTGCGTTCGAATTGTCGCTGCAAAAGCACCGGAATCCAAGGCAAAGGAGAGTGTTGACGTGTTGCTACCAAGATGTAGTTGGCTAGAAACGTGATGTCTATTCTCAGGGGCCACGCTCTAGTATATACAGTGTTGAGCCGCACATGTGACTCGGAACGTAACCCTAACCCAATACGTACATCCTACACCTAGGTGCACTTGCTCTTGATCTCATTGACTTCCTGGTGTGCTTGACATCTGCAGCGTGGTTCGTGCGTTGCAGGGGTGATGGTCAGTCGTTCCAGCACTTCCGGTGCGGAATTCGTTTGGAGTAGCAGTTTCTTTGGTTTCCGGAACGGTTATCCCCCTCTTTTGAGGTCGGTGCTCCGTCGACGACTTGTCATCGTACCGGTGTGTATGTGTCGATTCTCATCGATTTTCTCATTGATATGACGGTTTCGATTGCCATCAGGCTTCGTGCTTCGGTATCTGCATTCGATTGCGAATCATGCAGCATCACTCATAAAGTAAGTGTTTCTTAAAGAAAGGGTAGAATTGAAACGTAACCTTGTTTCGCCATATCGGCAAGAATACTTGTTATCCTTCCCAAGAGTGTGCTCGATTGCACTCTGCACTCGAGAAATCTGCATTTCGGCTTTCCCGTGGCTCAATAAGTGCCATCCGCCTAGCAGCCATTTCTCATCGATTCATGATAGTGCGCATATTGAAAGCTCAGTACTCAATTAAGAGTTTCAAATCGCCATCCTTCTTTGCAAGGATATCGGTGGTTTTTTGCGTTGCGTGACTGTCATCCCTCTTTTGGAAATTGGTGCTTCGCCGACAAATTGTGATTATATTAGTGCATATGGTATCGAGTCTTATGTCGATTCTCTCATCGATTCTCGTTGTTTCTGGCACTTCGGTTGCCATAGCGATTGCAATTCTCGTTGCGTGCCATCTAACGTAAGAGTTTCTTAAGAAGAGGGTAGAAGTTCAAACGAACCTTGTGTTTCCATATACTCATGGGCTATTGCCATCCTTCTCCGAGTGAGTGCGATTGCACTGTACACTCGTACAGCCTGCACTTTCTGGCCCTGCCATAATTCTGTAAGTTCATAAAGGGTTCGCGGACATACATGCGTGGTGGTTGTGTTAAGGTTGCCTTCCTTGTTTGCAAGGGTATCGGCGCTGCCGCCGGCGATGATGACGCGCTGGTTAATCACATTGGCTAAGCCCATTGGCTTGGTTCATCTCGATATAGGCCTTTAGAGTTCTTAACTCAACCTCCGACAGGTTATAGATCTCGTATGGTCAATTGGACGTTGGTGTAGGAGTGTCTCGGCCTTGGCTTTGCTAAGGACCTCCACGAGTTCTTGATATTTGGCGGCCTCCATCGTCTGTAGGTACGATGTCAGGTGCTCGTCTCTCCATCTGTACGTGTTAGCTTTGTGCTTGCAAACGAAATGGAGGGTAAGGATTCCCGGGAGTAGCGATGCCAATCGCACGATCTCGATGGACGGTGCGCGGATGGCTTGCTCCCTTCGTGACTCGGCGAGCCGGTAGCAGTCATTCAAGGTTCCGTAAGGACGCTCTTCTGCCGCAACTACCGCCGCTGCTCCTGCTCGCTCGTTCAGCTCATGGGGCTTCTCCCACTTTGTGTGGTGCCTTCCATGCAAGCTCACAGCAACCCTTGTGCAATCGCCAGACATGACGAAAGCCTCGACAACCTTGCCAGCAGGTTACCGAATGCGGTGGCTCCAAGCATTTATGTCCGGAGGCTTATTCTCTTCACCGCCCTCCTGCAGCCAAAACATTCGTTTCCTGTGGAGGTTCCGACGTCACAATGGTGGCCGCCGGTGGCACCCCGCTTGGGGTTCGGAGGGCCAAAAGTAAAATGATATATTGATCTCCGGATTTTTGCCTAGGCAAGTCCAGAGGCAGCTCATACGGTTCGTCAACCGAAGGCTATAACGTCACTGCACGGAGAACCATATTCTGCGAATCGCGTGCATGTCTCAATCGACAACTCAGATGACGTTTATTCTCCTATATACAAAAGGTTAACCATTTGCCCAATCCTGATCAGGGATATAGAGGAGAGGATGCGTCCATTCCCGCTAGGGGATACGACGACTTTAATGTGCATCCATTCCCGCTTGGAGATCCGATGACTTGAGGTGTGATTTTGTTCGCGTTTCGTAGAATCGCACAATGGAGTATCGGCTTTGATCTGCTTGCCACTTTAGAACATTCGGGGTTCAACTTCCCGCTTTGAGCTGCTTCATGATCTGCGATCGCAGCTCCAATATCTGGGTCTTGAAATCTGCCCATCGGTAGTCTTTTCTCCGTTAAGTGCACTTCCGTGCAATGCTGACGCTCTGTAAGACGCGTTGTAGATGCGTTGCGGAGCTTCCACTCAGTTTGAAGGAAGGTAGTTGCCAAGTACGCCTGCTTATGCAATGGTAGATCGTGCAATGGTAGCTCTAGCGCGTATCGGCTCGTCTTGGTCGTTGACCTCGCGTTGGGCTCGGTGGCCAAAATGGATGTGTTCAGGGGTAACTAGAATCTCCAAATTTTAAATCTTAGTGCTTCTATGCCATGTGTTGAGATGTGTTGAGACCACGGTCGGTAATGCGACTCTCGGTATCCATTGACCTCCGAATTATCTTGAATCATTTCTCCGAATCGCCTCGGAATCGACTCTGCTGATATCAATCAACTCCAATAGATGGAATACTTATCTCAAATCATCACCCTAGCGATGAAAATCTGCATGGTTCCGAATAGTAACACGTTGGAAAAGGGTATCGTAGACCCAATGAATTGGCACGTGTAAGGAATCGTCGATTATGTTTGATTGAATGCCATTTATGACATTCTGACTTGTTTGTTTCGATCATTCGTCTTTATGCGGTTGATCTCGGCGAATGCGTTTCGAGGTCTCCTCGGCGGAGCCATCATGGCCAGTAATGCCTTTCTCGTGATTGAGTGACCTCCGGAATCATCTCGGGATAGTCTCTGTTGCAGTCAATTGACTCGATTAAAGAGTATACATATCCTGAGTCGTCACTCTAGAGTAGCGATGATACTCGGTATAGGTGTGTATAGTAATGTTTTTCGAGTTCTCGGGGGTGCCTGTGGTGGCAGGTGACGCGTCTCTCGCGATCAATTGACTTCCGAAAAGGCTCGGAATCGTCTACTTCGTGCGTCATTGACTTTCGGTTCGTTCGTTCGTATGCATTGCTCTCGGCGCGCGTGTTTCATGGAATTTTGAATGGTACGGCCATCATGGCCGATGACGCGTCGTTCAGGACTGATTGACTTCCGAATCGTCTCGGAATTATCTCTATCTTCGTCAATCAACTCAATAACGTGGTTTCTTAGCTTGTATCGACAATCTAGCGATGATTCTTGGTGTAGATCTAACGCGTCGAAAAGGTGTAATCACGGATTCTGTGAGCGAAACGTATCCGAATTCTGAAAAGCGATTATAGTGTAAGGGCGAGTAAGCCCGAGTATGGCTCCGTACTCGGTAGTAAGAGTAGATACGGTTGCACACGAGAATAGGTGATAAAGTAGAGTAGTCATTAAGTATGGTAGTAAGTAAGATAATCGCTGGAGTGCAATTGGCACTCCCGCGCAGTGACTATATCCTGGGCACTTACCCGGCCATCGGCCGGCTGCCGTTACAGCCATAACATGCATGGGCACTGGGTGTATGTCTGCCCAAACCGAGAGACATCAGGTGAATGTCACGGTGGAAACAGTGGTGGAAGCAGCAGTGGTGGAGGAAGTCATGGGAGATGTGCAACAAGTAATAGTAGTAGTTGCCGAAGTGGCTGAGAAGGCCGAGGAGATAGATTCAATATGGAAGCGAATGCTCAGGGCAAGGTCAATACTACAGATGCATTGGATGTTCAAGAAGAGATAGCATGGAAAGTGGGAAAGAAAGTGGGAAATCCCTAGGTGGTACTGCTGAGTGCAAGCATACACTTTATACAATTGCTGTGCTAGCCATAAGTTGATCAGTTTGAATTTCCTACAGAACTACCCAATGGCAAACCGAAAGCTTGGGAGCATCAACATGGGCGACTAACCACCATGAGGATGTCAAAATCCTACATTTGGAGGATGTACGTCTGAACCTAGATATTGGCAGGCTTGCATAATAGTGATGGTTCATCATCTATCCACTAGCCAAATATGACATTAGCTTGAGAAAGAACAGGAAGGAGGAGATCCCAGACCATGTCAATTATAAAAAGAACCAGTTATGGTTAGGCGGCAATGGAGAATGGAACTATTTCATATACACAATTGATGGGCCCAAGAATGGCAAAAGTAGATATACTGAACTCCTAGCAGTGGCAGCGAAGAGAGAGCCAGTACAACCCCAAGAAGATAGCTATACTGTAAGAGTACATTTAGTGATGGAGTACGGAGCTGAAATGGTTAATAAATTGGTCATCAGGAAGATCGATGATGGAGCGACATTCACGGCTGACTGCATGGCCATTTGGATGCAATTTATGAATAGAGAGGGGACAGCAGAGAACAGTGGTGTAACTGGTTTATTGGAGTTTGAGGGATGTAAACAGGAGCAATACCATGACCATTTTCCGCCACCCGAAGGACTGCTGAAGACGAGAGTAGTTGGTAGTTGTCATATCAGAACGATCCCAGAGATACAACTGCCATACTGCATCGCATCCCAATAGACAACAACCAGTGGGAAAAGTACAACAATCAGATGGCTGAGCTACTGGAAAACGCAAGATCCACAGCTCTCACTCACCATATGTATATCCAGTGCTCTTTGTACCATA
Source organism: Trichophaea hybrida (assembly GCA_015178995.1). Taxonomy (NCBI): domain Eukaryota; kingdom Fungi; phylum Ascomycota; class Pezizomycetes; order Pezizales; family Pyronemataceae; genus Trichophaea; species Trichophaea hybrida. Next base: position 82,003 of record WHVE01000573.1, read on the forward strand.
TGGAACCGGTGAACTCCAAATGGTTATCGATTACCGAGCTCTCAATAAAATCACCATCAAGGATTGTATCCCATTGTCACATCTAGAAGACCAGATTGGACGTGTGCAAGTTGTTGGCGCAAGTTGACTAACATCACTGTTCTGGATTTCGCATGGAGGCTCACGATGTCATTCAGAGGTGTGGCCACAGACATCCTTGGCCTCAATTCGAGAGCACTGGCCATTCACCGTGATTTGAGTACAAAATTCGGCACCGGATGTTTGGCTGGGTACATGACTCAACTCTGGGCTGGCTTCAGGTATGGCGTGTTCTGGGTATGGTGCCCATTCTCTTAAATGGAGCATTGTCATTCTTTCTTTTTGTAGTTTCGATAATTCAGTACATTCGTTCTTTCCCTCTCATTTGCCCTCAACAGATTATGAACCCGACTCTTCTTTTAGTTGAATCGACATGTAATAGTGGTATACAGTACGCATCATTTGGGAACCAGCACCCTTAACCTATGCAAGCCTTGAGGATCGACCTTGTGGACCATCTCTGGATAGACACAATGTCCCATGCCATCATTTGTTGACTCCGTATCCCCATTCGCATCTGGGTTGACTCCATGTCCTCCATCGGCTCTAGATAAAAACTGTGTCTGATATTGCCTCTGGGTTGACTACGTGTGGGTAAAATGACCCTTTCTTACATGTGGAAGTGTATATTATTGGTGATGGAGCCAAACTCTGTCTGAAGCATCAAATGCGAGCTGCCCAGTGTCGCACTGATTCAGCCAAGCCGCACCCTAACAGGACCACCTGCATCATAACCTTCTCCAATCATCTTTGTGAAACCTCTGGAAGAAACTAAACACCCTTATCAAAAACAATCATTTCTCCACAATGTCTCTCAACCATTAAAACACAAAGAATTCCAGATTACAATGTGAGTTTCCCGTCATGCCACCATGACTGAGAAACAAACATTTACAACACACATTTCTTCCTTCAAAGCAGATGAAACTTGCTTTTCATGCCTTCTTCAATCTCGCTTTCATCTTCTCCTTTGGCCGCCCGCTTATGTCTTTTCAGTACTGCTTCACCATTTCATTTGCATTTGCCATATTCTCCTCCGCTTTACATGTGTTAGTCTTCGTGTCCCATCCTGTCCATTTCACATCATATTCCCAACCGGTGCCACACAGGTGATTGATTGGAAGAGATAGCTTGTGCATGTACGGCTTGTGCATACCGCTGGGGGCGGCAGACCCCAAGCAACCCTGGAACTGTGTGTGTGTGGTCAACCTTGAGTCTGCTGACCCTGACAGTATCATGGATCACGTTGACATTTTGAAGATGTAGTTCGATGGAGTTTGAGCGGATTGGGAGGATTTCTCATGGACAAATATAACGATATATCAGTTTTCAGCCCATAGAGATGACGTCAGCCTCAGTGATTGGCAGATCCTTTGTATCTGAAATAACCTTCGCACTGGTGGTACAAGCGGGGTTGATTGGGCATCACGACCGATTTGCTTCAGCCATCAGTTCATCCTGTGCATCGTGGAGCTCCATTTCTGGCAATTGGCAAAATACACAGCAATCGTTCGACGAATTCACAGACTTGTAAGCTGTTCTAGTCAGTTCACGGAGGATGTCAGTCCGCGGAGTGACTAGTCAACCCGCGGAGTAACTGGGCTCCGTGAACTAACTAGTCAGCCCACGGAGTCTACACACTCCGTGGGCTGACTAGTTAGTTCACGGAGAATTCTACCGCAAAACCACTCCACGAGCTGACTAGTCAGTTCGCGGAGTGTACACAAAATACTTGCATGCGGAATGCCTTTCATGCGGAGTGTACATGAATGCCTTGCATGCATATATTGGCATGTATGTAATGGCATCAGTGAAATCAAACCGTCCCGTCCGTCCTCGGGCGGGACGGAAACGGTGCCGTCTTTTTGATTGTGGACGGGACGGACGGCAAAGACGGGCGGGGACGGATCAGTGCCGTCTCCCGGCCGTCATCTATTGACATGGATTTCAGGCTCCGCATCAATTTATATCTCTTACAGCGCGCTCTCAGAGCTATTTTCAATTTCAGCTGAATATAACTATTCTGTAATCGCCCATTGTCGGCCGGGGACGGTGATTTCACCGTCCCGGCAAGTCCCCGGCCGTCATGCCGTCATTGTGGAGTAAGGACGGGATGGGCGGCGTTGGTTCCGTCCCGTCCGTCCTGGGGAAATCTCGGACGGTCCACCGTCCCCGGCCGTCCGACGGGATGGTTGACATCACTGAAGGGCATGCATGTGCATTCAAATCAACGCAACTAAGCACATTCAGCCCAGCTGAATGAATACCCAGATACCTTGCGCGCACATATCTGCTTGCCACCCTGATTACCTTGTTGCCAGTCTATTCTCGCCTTGTCAGGATCACTAGTTATAAAGAATTGATTCTGCTGTTCACAAGACTTCGTCAATACCTCTAAATATCAGAATCCACATCGATTATAACTACATCCACTTCACTATCGTATAGTCCATCCAGTTCTTCGACTGTCCACTTCTACTACAATGTCCACTGCATCAATTTCTGAGATGACTACTACATCTAGAGGCGGGTCCACTACTGCATCGATTCCAGCAACCTCCTTCCAACAGCCTTTCAGTAGCGAAGCTCATGATGCCTTTGTACGGTACATAAATGCACCCGGGTACAAGAATCGATTCCGCTTGGATTGATTCAAGCAACTCCAAATGAAGGTTAGTTACATTTATTCACGATTGAATCAATCTGATGTTCAACTCGAAAACAATATAGCTCTATGCGGACAATCCGAAACACCCAGCAGAAACCATCGAGCAACAAAGGGTTAGATATACTGCATCTCAGAGCTATCAAATTATCAATGGCCAACTCTACCGTCAACCTGAAGGAAAATACAAGACACCACGATTCTGCCCTCGCGAACATGAGGTATTTGACTTAATTGTCAAAGAGCATGCCAACGAACTTATGCATGCAGGCCGGGACAAGACATGGGCTGAGATTGACCGCAAGTACTATGGAATTACCAAGATGGAAGTTTCGTTTTTACTGGAGCACTGTGCGACATGTGCCAAGACACGATCTGCAAAAACCGCTGCTCCATTGGAGTCAATAATTGTTAAGGAACTCTGGGAGCGTCTTCAGATAGATCTCATTGACTTTCGGCATCTGGGTCAGAAATACAAATGGTGCCTGCATATTCGCGATCACTTCAGCAAATTTTCCGCCGCCTATCCAATGGAAACAAAAGAAAGTGAATGTGTTGCATTGCATTTGGGTGGGTTTATTGGAATGTTCGGTGTCCCTGGTATTCTTCAATGCGACAATGGAACTGAGTTCAAAGGAGCCTGTGATCGTCTTGTGAAACACCATGGTATACCTGTTGCCCATAGCAAGCCTCGAACCCCTCAGACGAATGGCCTCATTGAGCAAGCCAATGGAGTGTTGAAGTCAAAGATCCTCGCATGGATGACAGAGATGGAATCAATTGAATGGTGGCTGGCACTACCCGAGGCAATGCTCTCAATGAATCGACAAGTCCACTCAACAACCTCAAAGAGTCCATATGAGATTGTCTTCAAGCAACTTATGCCTGATCGTCCACGTATATCAACAACTCAGCGGTCAACAGCTGTTGCAATTGAAATGCACCATGATACGGACGGTCTTCCGCTTCCACTCACACATACTCTTTTAGACTCAACTTACGAATCATTACCTATTGATCCACAACTGCTTGCAACCATGAGTGACATGGGAGATACTCTGAGCCAGCAACCATCAGTTACCATGCAGGCGGCTGCTGTTATCCCAGAAGCAACTCAAGCGGAAATTCTACAGAGGTCTCAAGCTGATGACGAGAGGGCAGATGAGACAGCAGACGGGAGGGTAGACGAATGGGCAGATGAGAGGGTAGGCGGGAAGGCAGATGCGCAAACTGATGAGCAGAGGGATATTGCTATTGAGGCCACTGTCCAATCACTGAATAAAGAGGTTATTGCAATACCCAACGCAAGGTCATTGCGATGGAGCAGAGATATAATAAAGTCAACAGGTCGAGGTGTTTGAAAAAGGTGATTAATGTACGATTGAAGATTCCAGTCGAAGATAGATGCTCAACAGATAACAAGCGCATCTTCTGCAGGGTAATTGAGGTTAAGCATGGCAATCGTTATGCTTTGCAGTGTCAATATGGTGCTCTTCAAGGATTCTATCGTACCAAAAATATAGATCGCCTCGCCTCTACGATTCCTCATCAGATCCCGGCATTCCAGAAGGGTAGCCATCGAGAACTTACTCTTCGGGAAGCTGCACGCCTTCAATCCCCTGCAGAACTCATCCAAGTACGCTGTGGGTGCAAAGGTAACTGTGCTACAGTTCGTTGTAAGTGTTTCAAAGCGAAAGTCGATTGCACTCTTCATTGCCATGGCCGAGAGGGTGGTACAAATTGCGCGAATACTGGAGCTTCTGCAGCTCCATCTGGAACTTTCAATCTTGTACGGAACTCTCAACCTGAGCAAGGACAAAATCAAAAACGCCGTCGAGCAAATACACAAGGAGATGCTTGGGAGCGGACTGATTCTATATTCGCTGAGGATACCGACGATGAGAGCTGTGATTTGACAGATCTGGATACTGAGGAGGAAGAGGTCCTCGAGGAGGAAGAGCTTACCGAGGAAGACGGGGAAATTGTGGAGGAAGAAGAGACGGTTTCAAATGATGGCATAGAGCACAGTATAACGTAGGTTACCCTGCCATGCAACACGACCGGGCGATGCAACACCTGCCCGCTCCCACTTCCGGCCCTCTCTAGCCCAACCAAAAAAAACCCGGAAGGGTTAGAACAAAAAAAGAACCATATACAGATACTTTAGAATGATATGGGAGGGAACTAAATTTATTGAACCAAAAGAAAAGTCATAACTCATGAGCAAACCAAAAAAAACCTCGAAATTTTCCCTACCTCCCCTCCTCACAACAATCACATCTTCCAGCTCTGAGTCCCCACCACTCTCAGACTCACTTACAACAATCTCATCATCGTTGTCTTCCTCTTCCGCATCCTCAATCCACTCCTCCTGCTCTGTACTATCCATGCTGGGCTAGGGAGAGGCCGCTTATTTGCCTTTTTTTGCTCCCTTGGATTTCGACTTTTTTGCCTCCTTCTCTTGTCTCAAGCGTACTATGTCTGTGTTGTCTATCAGACATGCTGTAGTAAGAATGTGGCGATCTTGTACAGCATTCTTGGGCGTGTCAAGGACCTGGGAGCGAAGTAGTTTGTGCCTGAAGACCTCAATATCAAGCTCAGCATGTACCCTCTCTCCAAACTTCGAGATTTTTTCAATGCTTCTCTTGATGTGCTGGGAGCGAGGAGATTTTGAGTCTATGTGACCAAGAGCCTCCCTTCCAAGCCTGCTAGCCTGGCTGCGGGTGTTGGGGTGGATGGCTGGGGTGCCAAAGAGGGGGGCGGAGTGGGCCGAGTGATACTTCGTGATGGTTCCCCAAGAACATTTCTAGAGTTGAAAGGAGATATACCACAGGCCTCAAAAGCACGGAGAATAGAGTTTACATTGCAGGTAAGCTTGCATGCTAACCCAGAAGCCTAGAGGCATTCGTTAGGCTACAGCAATCCAGTATTAAAAATCTCGA